>OMNN01031864.1:0-15444 GCA_900302755.1 Chromis chromis | reverse complement strand
GATGTGATTTCAGAGTTAGAATAACATTCGAATTTGGGACGAGGGAATTAGTCATGAAAGCTCCTCTCAAATGTTGTATTACAAATGTGTGTGTGTGCGTGCGAGCGTGCGTGTGCGTGTGTGTGTGTGTGCGTGTGTGTGTGTGTGTGTTTATAACACAGGGTTCATTGCTATTTCCCCAAATATTTGCCTTGGGTGTAGGGCTGGTCAGTGGCTGGGTGTCGGGGGGCCCATGGAGAGAGAGAGAGGGTGTGTCTGTAGTAGTCTGGACCTTTCAAAGGAGATCAGAGCGAGTTCTGGCCTAATTACCAGCATGTTTACAACTATACATCTGGGCCACGCCGGCGTCTGCTGAGCGACTGGCAGATGAAGATACATGACTTGAAATAAAATGCACTGTTTTAGTTAATTTCAATGAGTTATTATTCGAGGAAACATCCCAGCTGTTGTTTTGAAAGGCTTCCATTCTGAGACACAAAGTCATTTAGCTGTGTCAGGATTGATTTTGGATCAGGTCTATCTGTACTCCCATCTATTCAGATCAAGTCTGACTGACCAGATTGGGTGTCATGTTAGCCACGTTGACAGTAGCTCTATGGAAAGCTTACTTCTGATTGCCAAATGTTAGCATGCAGTCAGGCTGGAAGAAAGAAAACATTACACTGCTACAGACCTGTAAACCCTGACGAATATTCTCTCATGCAGATCTCTTTAGAATCCTAAACCACTTAATTGTGAACATAAAGTTGGTTGTTACATGATTGGCTTTTACATCTTTTTAGTACAGCTATAAAACTGAATAATTTTCCATCAAACTGCTGCAGAAAAACAAAAAAAAAGAAAAGAGCAATGAGTGATATGGGGCGATACGTTTTTGGTGTGTTAAGCCAAAGCTCCTAGGATCTCTCATGCTCAATGAAGAATTGTGTTGTCATGCAGCCACCTCCACATTGTATCATTATTTTGACACCCTTTTATTTTAAAGAGAAATCTAAGCTCGCTCTTGGGGTATCATTTACTGCGCGGCTGCCACTCAGTTTTCAGGAAAATTAAAATTGATGTGAATTAATTCCCCCAAAATTATAGTGCACCAGAAGTGGAGTCCCCAACTGCTTACTCATTTGAGAACCGCAGACAAGTGAATGTGCAGAGGCTTTGATTCAAGTTTCACTTTTAAAGGAGTCTCGGCGGGGGAGTCGAGGGAAATGTCTGCCGACCTCACCCACACTTCCTGTTGGAGCCTGCCTCCGTGGAGGACACAAAGGCAAAACAGCTATCAGTATTAAGACACAGCTTCCTCTTATCAACACCGCCACAGGGAGATTTAAACAGTTTGTTCCCAAAATGTCTATTATTACGTCTTAAATCACCCGTGTCACCCATGATTAGGGGGAACAAACACTTGTCTTAATTACAAGCAGCCACAATATTCATCATTTAGGCTATGATTCATTATTATTTATGCAACCAGAGTGCCAAATACATTTGCTCAAACTAAATCCTTACCAGACGTGGTACCACAGTTATTCATTTGGCGTGTTAAAACCTGCAGCACAACAATCAACTCCCCGTCACTGGAGAAAATAATCTTTTAGCTGCTGCACTGAGTGGGTTGTATTACAGTATCTAAATTTGAACTGGACTGTCACATTGTAAAGATCTACGCTAAGTCGGTGCTGTGAAGACCTCGCCGGCTGCAGGCAGCCATTGTTTCGTCCATTGTTCTCCCTGGTGACTTAAATAAAGAGAGTCTCCAAAGCCACACGGGTCTAAATATGTATTTCTGCTGTGCTAATTAGAGACTGTCTGTGGAGCGGGCACCGAGCCCAGGATGAGGGATGGCTAAATATACCAAAACAAAAACAAAGCTTCCAAACGGAAAATTATAAACATTTAGACAGAAAGTCATGGACAAAATTGAAAATATAACTGGTAAGGTGACTTTTTGTGTGTGTTTGTTTAAGTGGGGGAGAAGCGCAGCAGTGACAGGAGTCTGTGGTTTGGTTTAAAGCTTTGAGAATGTGACTGTGGAGCAAAAAAAGCTATCAGTGATTTTCAAAAAGGCAGGAAAGCTTGAAGAAATTACACACAAGAAACAGTCATCGCTCCTGTTTTACAATGGCTCAGTTTAGATGGTCAGTTTTAAATTGTCACCACACTGCAACAACGTGACACATATAAACCTCTCAGGTCACACGATTAAAGGGTTGAAATGTATTTTTAGTGGAAACAGGTGCGAATATTTATTCATGTGTAATCCCATAGTCCTTTGCTATAGTTAACGAGATAGCAAACCATCATCTATTTAAACATACAGCAGACATTGAGCAACATTAGCATCATATTTCTTTCTATACTGGATAAATGGAAGTCCAATTAGGGGCAGTGGTGGTGCAACAGGTTAAGCCCCTGGGCTACTGATCAGAAGGTCAGAGGATCGAACCCCCACTGTGGCCACTGTTGGGCCCTTGAGCAAGGCCCTTAACCCCTGACTGCTCCCCAGGCGCTGCACCGTGGCAGCCCGCTGCTCCTAGTATGTATAGTTAAGGTTAACCTTGAATAGGATGGGTCAATGCAGAGAAGGAATTTCCCCAAGGGGATCAATAAAGGTAAGATTATAATATTCACTCTGCTTTTAGTTCAGTTTTAGTCTCCACCAACATTAGCTGGTTGCTGCTGTGCAGTTAGTGTACAGTGTGTTTATTACAGCATTTATTTCAATAATAATACAGCTCCCAGCAGGTTAATGAGAGTGAACTGAAGCAGTTAAGGTTCTAAAACCAAAAAATGAACTAAATGATGCTAAAATGCTTCATAGAGCTGAGAGGAAGTGCAGAGTTTGTTGAAAATTCTCAGTTAGTTTGTCACTCTTGGCAATCCGGTTCACATTACACATAAGCATGAGACCCTCTCCTGTGAAAACGAAGTGGTTTTTTTTAAAGGTGTGTTTTATATGCTGGAAGACATCTCGTGAGGGAAATAAGCAGTCAGTGCCATTGCTAAGTATTTCCTCTCTGAAACGGCAATGTACCGATGACAGTCTCAAAAACAAGGAATCAAACAGCCATGGGTCTTGCAGGATAGTGTCATTATTATTCTTTAGAATCAGTTTCCGGTTTGAACACGTATGGCTGAATTAGTCCAATATCACAACTTGCGAGTAGTTTTACACGCTTTGAGCAGAGTTGCGGGTGAGCTGGTGTGCTCGAGCTGCAGCGAATGGGAGGCAGGGACTTCACAGATCTGCAAAATCTGGAGGAAGCATCCATGTAGAGGTACATCTAAGCCATTTTGAGGCATGAAGGAACTATTTTGATGGGGAAAAAAATGGAAATGAGTTTTTAGGGAGTCAGTGCAGCTTTAAAGGCCTCTTGATATTAACTGTCTTTCAAATTGAAATATATGTCTTGCAGAGCTCTGTTATTCCTGTGTGTATTTCATCATTCCATCATGGACGGAAATCTGACGCTACTACGCATCATAAAATATTACATACAGGGCTACAATATGAAGGAAAATGTCTGTGAAATTCCTTCAGTTTGGACGTACCCTTGCAAACCAGTGGCAGGTTCAAATTCATATGATGACATGCATCTGAGGAAAGTTGGCGCTGTGTGATAGACATTCTTAGCGGGAGCATACCAAAGTCTGTCGGGGTCTGAAATTGTGTGCAACTGACACATTACTGAAACTCTCAACCCTGTGCATGCTTTAAATTTCTACAATATCTCTGCAAATACTGGACTGTCTCCCTACCCAGACAGCTAATATATATATATATACACATATAAAATACATCTATATGTAGTCTCTGCTACACCCAAACATACATCAATGATTCTGGCATCTCAGGAAGTCAAGCAGTCGGTCAGCCTGCACTGTTATTTCCAACAGAATCTTGTTCATATCTTTGTCTCAGACTGGTAGCAGAAGGGTAATAATCTAATTTACTCCTCCAGTGCAATCTCAGCAGTTGTCGCAGGTCAGTCGATTGCCATCACTTTAACCATCTTCCCCCCCCCTCACTCTTGCTTCCCTCCCGCCTCAGATAGAAGTGCTCTGACTCACCCTCCAGGAAGGTGAAATGTTTTACTGCTCACACATTTCCCCCTCGCTGACCTCAATTGACTCCTCTCTTCCCTCCCTGCAAAATAAGCGTTCCTTGAGATCCTTCAGCACCGCTGCTCAACGGCACATCTGACACATCTGGGAACTGGGAGCGGATTAAGTGCTCTGTGTCTACAAGTGCTTTTTAAAAAGTGAGAGTGCGTCAACGGCTGAAGAACGAAAGCCATGCCACAAGCCCCGACTGGCATGTTCGAACCGTGGAAACATGTGACCAGCAGATATTTTAAAAGCACAGCAGCGTATTTATGAGCTTGACGCAAAGGTTGGCATGTTCAAACTGTGGAAATATGTAACCAGCAGAAAGGTAAAAGCATTACAGCAGATTTAGGAGCTTGGCATGAAGGCTAACCAATCCTGTTGATATCAAGCTGTTTTTATAGTTTGGTGAAGTTGCCATTGTCAGCTACAGAAGACTAATATTATAACTGTTACTGGATAAAATTCTCATAAAAATGTTCCCTTTAAGAATACAGATTGTGAGAGTTCTGCTGTCTGAAGCTAATGCATTAGAGAAGTTAATGTAAAATAAGATGGTTGCTTTGAATATCAATGTAAATTTACCCCACCTTGTTGTAGATCATGTCTGAGCTAATTAATTACATACGCTGAAATGAGGCAGCGTCCCACAGGAAGCTCTTTATCTTCTTGTTATAAGCGTTTAAGATACAAGTGGTTTACACTTTCTTGGTTGGAGCTTCAGCGCACATGGACATCAAAGTGCTGGACGGAAATGAAGCGTCTTAGATGTGGTTGTTTGACAGTCTTTTACCTATCTGTAAGTTTCATCTGACCAGCAGAATCAGCACTATAGGTGACCACACATAGCAGATAAACCGAATTATATACACAGAATTAAAGATAAGATACACACAACCTGGCAATGCTTCACTCACAGACTCCCTAACATCCAACTGAAACCCCAAAGCTAAGCAAAAAACAGTTTTGATAGCTGAAGCTGAAATGGAGTAAACGTCTGCACTGTAGGTCCTGATGGAATCATCACGTGTCCATTAAAAACACATGAAGTCGCCAGCAGGATGGAAAGGAAAAACGTGCCCCTGATACTTCAAGATTTACAGCCACGATGTGTAGAATTTGAAAAATTCAGACTCTGGCTCTGTCCAGCAGTAACTGAGGAACAGAGCGGGACTGAGGCTCGGATATGAATGAGCTTAAAGTAACACAAAGACTGCACCGATTGTCAGATGATTGTTTCCTTCATCTGTCAACAAAAGTCATGGACATTTTAAAAGATGCAACAACCAGATTTTGCAAAACAGTGATTCAGAAGTTGCTCAGACAACAGGTTAGAAATACTTCATTCTATGTTGGGGTTTGGTGGTATTTGTTCCTATTTAATTAATCCTATTAAGTGTATGTTTATTGAAGTCAAATTACACACTAAATTACCCTTAATTACATGCTACCATTTATCAGCCACCAGTGGCGGAGGTAATGAAAAGTAAAGTGATAATGACATGTGTTTCTAATTGAGAGGCCTTCTAATGTGAACTGAATGTTCTGTACTTTGCTCTTTGCTATAAAAAGATTTGATTGGAAATTGAGACTTAAGTGAACCTGGATACTTTGTCAAGCCAAACTGGATTAATTCTGAGCAATTCGCCATTGCAGTTCTGTTTGTAGACAAACCGGAAGTTGTTCATTTTTGTGAGATGTTACATTAGATGCCACTCCTACTTTCGTCGACAGTCAAGACTTTGCCCATGCTGAGGAAAATGTAAAGCAGACTTTGTCCTGTGTGAAAGACTTAACCTAAACCAAACGTCTTATACTAAGTGTAGAGGCCAAGCTTTAGGCCACTGAGGGAATCCAATGGAAAAATTTAATTGACACGCTTCGTTGCCTGGTCAGATGAACTGAAGTCCAAGTCTTTTTACTTTTCGGTGCAAACAGTGTATTTATTTTATATCAAAAAATTCTTCAAATTGCATGTGACCAGACAAACATCTTCAGGTACCTTCCAGCGTGTTGCCGCACAGCAGTCAAAAACTGGTTTGTCCCCTTCCAGTAGGAAACCCTGCCCGGACACAAAGGTTCCTACCTTATGTAGGTAAATTCACAATCAAACCAATGAAAGTGGAAGCCATTCACACCAAATAATTTACAGCACTTTCTGATCTGTTAAGGCCATGGTGTGCCTGATACATGTCAACAGTCCATCCTTGTTGTTATTTGTGTCAACAAAAAGTAGAAAAATACCGCCCTGTCTCGACCGAAGGTGTTTTTCAGACATCTGTTTCATGTGTGTCTGATGGAACAGATAGCTTGTGATAGGAACAGCTGTCCACACCGGCTTTGCCTGGAATTTTGGATCCGTACTATCCTATTAAAACACCCACAATAACAATCGATCGAGGCAGCAGGAGACCAGCAGCTCCTGTGTTCTGGGTGGTGAAATTATTGCTTTTAAAAAGGAGTCTGGTGGTTTAATAAAAAGAGTGATATAATGGCGGCAGGTCCCCTTCGGAAAGCGTTTCCCAAACTAGGGGCACCTTTTACTGTAAATAATTCACTGGAGTAACAAACAACCACACTTTAAAAAATCCAAAATAACCCTTTAAGGTGGAAGCTGAGAAGCCTTGTTTGAAAAGGAAGCTTTCAAGAAGCAAACACTCAGAGACTCTACATGTTTCCTTATGGTATTTATCATCAGCAGCATTCTGGCAACTCATCTATCAGGGTCTGAATTATCTGTCCTAAAGAACACAGCCCACATAAAGGCCTGAATCTGTTTCTACTGCAGCCAAAACAATGAGAACATAATAACTCCAATAACAATGATGTTGCCTTTGGGGTCTGTTAAAGTCAACTTAAAGCTGGACTTTTACAAACACTGAGATATGGGCAGATGGTACAGATTTATCTTCTGGAATGCAGAAAGATGCAGCTTTTCTATAAATCTTTAACAGGCAGCCAAAATCAAAGCATCATTTTGTGATGAGCGATGTAGGCGGTTTACACTTGTCATGCTTGGTGGGATTTTTAACGAAGATGGACATCAAAGTTTTTGATGGAGATAAAGCAGAGTGGATGAATTTGATGGACATACTTTTTTTTTTTTTTTTTTTTACTTTTTAATCTTGAAATTTCTCCTGACCAACTGCTGAGAAGAAATAAGTGCTGGTGCCAGATTTAGAGCCACTGCTGTAAGAGTACAATTTGAAATATTCAGACTCTATCCAGTGATAGTATCTTACATCCTATGGGCTTGTTTCTACAGTCAGGGTTTGATTCGCCTCACATAGCCAGATCTCCACAGCGTTGTGTTGGCTGAAGAATAGTCTAACTGCACCTCATTATCATTCTGCTGCATATTGTATTTCATCAAACCATTGTATTCAGTGCTAAGCCCAAGGTACAGCGACAGTAAATGTGCAAAATAGTGATGGGGGGAGAATTGTTTTGGTGGAACATTTGCATTCAGTGGTATAAACCTATGGAATCAGAATCCTTACCCCCCATAATAGCATCTTTTTAGGTTTAATTTGCAGCATCTGTGAGTCTGAAATCACCAACCAAACCCAAATACATTTTAAATAATTCACATATACAACTTAAAATAGAGATAAGCAGCACAAAATATGAAATTTGTTGAAATAATAATAGGTAGCTTGCTTTCTTACTAATTTACACATTATGCTCATGCTTAGCCTAAAATGAAAAAACAATAATAATAAAAAAGGTTTGATACGATTAGTAATATTGTAACACGTCATCTGTGTGTCTTGTTGAACTGTAAAAACACAGACTGCTCATCAATGTGCAGTAAAAACTTTAATTTTAGCTTTTGCTCAAATTATAAACCTGAATTATGTGCTGCTTTCTAGCTTCCACCGGTGATAAATAGATAAGTTAAGTTAAGTTAAGTTAAGTTAAGTTAAGTTAAGTTAAGTTAAGTTAAGTTAAGTTAAGTTAAGTTAAGATAAGATAAGATAAGATAAGATAAGATAAGATAAGATAAGATAAGATAAAAACTTTATTAATACCAAAAGAAAGTCTTGAGTAGTAGAGTTAGAGTGACTGCCGGACGTGGCTAAAATAGCTATAAGGCAGAAGCCTTTTTCTTTGGTATAAAAGGTTTGATAAGAAATTTAGACTTAAGTAAACCTGGGTTCTCTGCCAACTGAGAATTTAATTGTTTGCAAGCAATTTGCCATGACTGCTCCATTTAAAGACAATGATCTTAGTGACATGACATTTTAAGATGGTATATTACACCCCGCTCCTACTTTTGTAGATGATCAAAAGCTTTGCCGCGCTGAGTGGAAAATGCAAAGCAGACTGTGAACTGTGTGAAAACACTCTAAACCTAAACCGAACCTCTTGTCCTGAGTTAAGGCCGGGGTGTGCTCGAAACAAGTCGTCTGAAAGTGTGAGGGCAATGGGTGCGGTGAAAAGTTCAAAAGCCATCGTAGAGAGGAGCAAGATCACTGTCAAGAACAGATGCACACATTTGGACAATGGCTATTTAAGAGAGTGATACTAATGCCTGTCTGACAGCAAGGCAAAGCTCTGAGCACTTCCAAAACGCAGGTGAACTACGCTCAACACTGTACCTGAACGCCACAGATGGGGGCTTCACTACAGCTGCTGCTGACACCACTTTCTGTGTAGAGACTAATAATGCAATAATGAAGGATAAAGACGAGGCAGTCTGAGAGAGAAGTTCAGCCCCAGCTTACTGTCCCACCTCTCACATGGCCAATTGCTGCATTAAGTGATCATGCTTGTCAGATGTTAGATCTTAGAAAGAAAATTTATTGGACGCTAATTCCTGAGTAATTTTCTCTGAGGCCAGCAAGCGCTTTGTTTCAAGCATACTGACCCCATTAGTCATCTGCTGGTGGATGTGACAGGCGAACACGACTTTCTTGTTGAAAGCGTTCTTCCCCTTTCTTGTAATGACACTTTTCTCTACACAAACTGAGAGTTTCCTTTGTAGGTAAAGCACACAAGCGCCACTCTGGCAACTCATCTATCAGGGTTCGAGTTATCTGTTCTAAAGAATGCAGTTTAAATAAAGACCTGAGTCTGTTTCCACTGCAGTCAAAAGCTATGATGACATAATCTCACCAGTAAGCATAATGTTTCCTTCACCAAAAGCCTTTGGGGTCTGTTAAAGTCAACTCCAAGCTGGAGCTTTACAAACACTGTGTTCCCTGAACAGACAGACTTGGGCAGATGGTACACATTTGTGTCGTATCAGCTTTCACAGACAATAATGTGTTTTTCCCACCAAGCTGCAGAGCAGAAATGCTGCTCTTGCTGAGGGGGGGGAGGACAGTTTAAAAACAGTGTTCCTGTTTGCCATGGACGGCGTAAGCGTGTGAGCCTGACATGCAACGCTCCTTCAATTAGGCCTGGAAATTATTTCGCTGCCGCACAAATTAGCGCCGCTTACGTCAGAAGAGATTGAAGGACCCTCTGTGTCTAACAGGATGTCATTGGTACATAAAACACTCCGTCAAGCCAACAGCCAAGCAAAATTACCTCTGTTGGACCATGAGTGTTTTGTCTCTCCCCCTACCCTCTCCCCATAGCAACCATTCACCAGACCCAACAGCCAGAATTAAAACCAACCCTTACATGACCCTTTTTCTTTTTTTCTTTTTTTTTTAAAGAAAGAGAAATTCATAACATCCAGCTCATTTGTGTGAGAGGATCAGGTCTGAACGTCAGACAGGCAGATGTACATGTGTTTTGTGTTGTGAGCGCTCTGTTTGGTTTTAAAGAGGCAGTGAACCACAGCTCGGAAACCCAAACAGTATATGTCGTGCTGTCCACTCATTGGGTCTTATGGCATCAGTGAACTAATGTACAGTGCATGCTTTATGTGTGCGTGAACTCGTGAAAGCACACTGCTCGCAGGTAAATGTTTGAAGGGGTAATGAAGCTTTGGACAAACGGAACAAAAACAGCCGGTGTTCTCCATCGGTGCCTTGTGATGTTAGTGGGCAAACACTGGAGTCTGTGTTTTTAAAGGCAAATAAGCAGATCGTATAAGAGCGGCGGTTTTATAGGCAGCAAATTAAAAGCGTCTGATTACTCAACATGGTATAATGTGTGAAGGTTCAGAGAGGTTTCAGTTCTGCCTTTAAGGGTAGAATTTGTAACGGCTCATTATTTTCTTTTCTACCAAACATAATGTGTGTAGAACTGAAGACAATGTAAGAAACTGAGCCTAAATGCTTCTTTATCATAGTCCAGCAAAGGCTTAGCATCATAGCCCCTCGTTACTGGGAAGTAATAAAATATACATTCAGTTTTGCATTAGCAGGCCCTACCTGTGATCCATGAACGTCTGAAGTCATGCTCAGATCTGAAGTGCAGTGCGACAGATGGAAACCCAGGTGCGTTAGTCATGTTTAATAAAACATAACTGATGTCTTAGTGAGGTCTCAGGTAGGAAGGTGCTCTGAAACCTTTAAAGGTTGTTCGATCAGAAGCACCTAAACAAACAAAAAAACACTGTAGTGTCACTGTAGGGTCTTTGTAAAAAACTATGAAGGATAACCTTTAACTGTTTTTACTCTGTATATGTAAGTATGGCATTGACTTTTAAAGATATATGTATATGTCACAGTAGAAATTGCGATTCGGGACAATCGGCGATCCTACTAGTACAGATTCCGATCACAATCTGTCCTACGACAAACTCACATTTATTTTAATGATATGATGTTAAAATAAAGGAAACAACAACATTCTTACAAACCATGATTTTATTATCTAACCCTAACCCTCCCTAACCCTTTATAGTAATGGTGAATGTAGGCTATATGCTAAAATTGATTGAAATGTTAGTTGTGAAATTATTCAGTATATTTTCCAAAACATTTTGGTCTAATCAGAATTTCTCCTAGTAGAATTGGAGATGGTCCTAGTAGAATCACCGTTTGTCCTAAGACAGATCCCGATCGCAATCTGTCCTAGGACAATTAGCGATTGTCCTGAATCGCAATTTGTACTGTGACATATACATGACAAAGAATTAATGTTTCAGAGTATTAATGCAGTTCTTAGAATGATCAATCTAGCCAATGTTATTAAGTCATTTAGCACACTGTATTGTAATTTGAGTCTCGTGAAATTATTTTTTGAAATTAAGTGTTGGGTCATGCAATCGATGACGGGTACACAACATTTAGGTGTGTACCCATTATGGTGATTTTGTACTGCCAGACAAGGCCCAGTTGTTGAAGTCAAGTCTAAAGCAACAAATTTCTTCCAAAAACATAAGAAGAAGAAGAGTAGTTTGACCAGTCGTGGCACCATATTAGTTCCTCTTATCTTCACCCACCTAAGAAAGAAAGAAATACAAGCGGAGATGATGGACAAATGTGCAATGTAATTTTAAGAAGAGACAGTAGCTAGGATTGGCACATTGAAGGCAACACATTTGTGCTTGATTTTATCCTTCATGTTCCTGTTCCCCACCCTGGTTGACTGCTTCCTCAAGTGAGGACTGTTCTCTAATCCAAGGTAAGGGAACTTGAAGGGATGGAAAGTTGAGACTATGAATGGATGACAGTTTTATTTGCCAGCTAGCTTGCTTGTTTACCAGTCATTAAGTTAGCAATATAACATATATTGTGAGTGTGTGGTTGAACATGACTTTTCCTATTATTCATAATATAAATGTTCCTCTCTTCGTACATCAGAGTTGCATTTTTAGAAGTTTACTGGGAGAGATGCTCATTCATGTATCAACATCTAATGATTTGCATTGTCACAACATGAGGTGCTTATGTTGGTGTAAGATGTTGTGAGGTAAAGATGTGTTGAGGTAATTCTTTCTTTGACAATAAGAATATGCCATTAAGAGATAAAAAATATGTCATAATCTAATTAGGTAACGCTGACTTGACTGACAGAGACATTAGCAGCAGTCATTAGAGCAGCCATGTTCTGTCACGGCAGGTGTTCTGCTCATTTGCTGTTTTTAATAGAGCCAGTAATGTTATTCTTATCAGTGCAAATGAACATGTTTCTCAGGAATGAGTTCTTAATTTAATTTACACAACAATGTAGGAAAAGAGCAAACAACCCTCAGTGATGCTAAACAGAAATGAGCCATTTTTTCCGTCCACCACACATCATTTATTTTACCATGTTCCCCTTCAACCGCAGGACAAACTATCCCAGGCTCTACCTATTATAATTACCTATCAAAACTAAATAGTCAATGGATGTTGAATAAATATAATCATAGCAACCCCACGAATGTATAATGATGCTGTAAAACATGCCTCAGCAACCCTTAAAATGCACAACAGGCCACATTACAGGCCGAGCGGTTCTATAATCTCCAGTAATCTCTGGTTGTCGGGTTCGACATGCACCAGAGCATCTTCACCCCCTGTAGCTTCACAACGTGACCTACCACCCCTGGTTTGTGCGTTTCATGTAAATATAGTGTGTAATGACACACTGTCAGAGCACAGATGCTATTATGGCCTTCCTACCAAGCAGAGGTCATCTTTGCCACCCCGCCCAAAGGAGGGGCAGCCTCACCGCCGTGGTTAAAGGCCCTGCTTTCACCCAGACCAAAATGACATACGTGATTTTATCTTTACATTTTCACCAGGGTTTGTGGTGAAGCGTGCTGAGAATCCTATCTGAAACTTCGCAAAGATTTCACAGATACTCGCTGATCAGTGGAAATGTTTCTGGGGTTTTGCTGGAATGACAGATGCTGCATGCTGCTATGATAGGTGTCACAATGGAAAAGTAGAAGGGAGTCCAGCATATCTCTGTGATTATGAGAGGCAGGGAGTTCAGTGCAGAGGCAAGTATCCATTACATTCCAGCTTTGAGCCAATCCAGAAAGGCATTTACATGTGCCTTCCTTTGAAAGTTCAGATGGCGATGGGCTCTGATCATTTTCACCATCAAATACAACAGCTCGCTTCTATCACAAGCGGGGGCCAAATGTATTTGTTCTTTGCAAGCCACAATCTGACGTACATGCTGCCAACTGGTTTTATTTAGCAGCATGGTGTATTTCTTGGAAACCCTGAAAACATCAGTGATGAGGTTTCTTGTACAGCACACAAAGCCGTTCCCATCGCTTACACAAATTGTTTACAATGCGACATACTGGAAGAAACGAGTGGAGCTCACTGCAGCACACATCTTGATCTCTATACTCAAAAAATATTTCCAAATAACACAAAGAAATAGCCAAACCTGCAAACAGAGTAATGTTGGGAAGATTTTCCAGATGGCTGTTTTACATTGAAACCATGGAACGCTCTCTCTGGTGTGCACATTTGAACGTAAGCCATCCTGTCAGGACATTTGCACTCTATTCTCCGTCCTTTGAAAAGCTCAGTCAGTGCCACGGGGGAGAACATCACTCTGTTAATTTATTAGTCGCACTTTGAAGTTGTTCTCACCTTTCTCCTAAACTCCACTGATGGGTTGAGTTTAGCATTTAAGACGCAAATTAAAAGCAAACACCTTGAGGCACGAGGCCATCTGGTCCGTCTTATGTCTCTACTGTACATGTTTCATTAGCGGGATGGTTATTCTTTCCCCGCAGGCTGAAGCTGCAGGAGGAGTAAATGACCATACGGCAGCGATACTGTACACAGTGGGGACGAGCAATGAGAGTGTTGCATCAGTAGCGTGCCTGCTTGTGGATGTAAACTGAGCATATGGTGAATTAAATAGCACATAAGAAATACAATAACAAATTTAAAAAGTCCTTTCTACTTTTCTACCATTCTGCCTTTGCATTTTCTTGTATGCAGTGCATGAATGGAAACAAAATGGCAATAGCATATTAACAGTGAAGAAAACGTCCTACTTTTTAGCTTTTAGCCTCTTTCAGCTCAGTGTTTTAAGCTTTTGCTAACACCACCTTCAAGTGATCTGTTATCAAAATCTGCGTACGAATGTTGTGTATTAGTTGTGGGTACTGGTGAACCTCAGATGTGTTTTGTGAAGCGAACTTGCAACCGGTGGGTCGCCGGTTCGAGTCCCTGGACTGGCAAGAGGTTGAGGTGGGAAAGTGAGAGCGACCACTTGTCCCAGTCACCACCACTGTGGGCCCTTGAGCAAGGCCCTTAACCCCTGACTGCTCCCCAGGTGCTGCACCGTGGCAGCCCACTGCTTCTATAGTTAAGGTTAACTTTGAATAGGATGGGTCAAATACAGAGAAGGACCCAAGGGGATCAATAAAGGTTATTATTAGGTTATAATAGATTATTATTATTAATTTTAATGGGTTAGCGAAGACGGTTCTCTTTTACCCCGCTGGCTCACCATGGTAGCTGATGCTGCACAGCTAACCTGCTCCGGAGGAGGTTCTGTTCAGAGTTTGGGATTTAAATTGGCTGTAAGAAGCGCCACTCTTTCACCATTTCTTCTCCTGAACATATTTTCTATGAGCGATTCTCAGCTGAGCATATGTGTTATATCTGCAAACCTGTTGAACCATACTTTAGGAAACCCACTGAAGGAAGAGGATTTGCATAAATGCTGCAGCTAATAGAACACCACTGTGGGCCCTTGAGCAAGGCCCTTAACCCTTGACTGCACCCTGGGTGCTGCACCACAGCAGCCCACTGCTCCTAGTATGTATAGTTAAGGTTAACTTTGAATAGGATGGGTCAATGCAGAGAAGGAGTTTCCCCAAGGGGATCAATAAAGGTTAGATTATTACCTCCGCCAAGCGCGAAGCGGAGGTTATGTTTTTGCCGGCGTTTATCTGTTTGTCTGTTTGTTAGCAAGATAACTTGAAAAGTTATGAACGGATTTTGATGAAATTTTCAGGAAATGTGGATAATGGGCCAAGGAACAAGTGATTCAATTTTGACCTTTGACCTTTCGGATCAATTCATTTTTGAGTCCAAATGAGCGTTTGAGAAATTCAGGTGTTCTAGAGATCTTGAGTTCACAAGAAGGCGATGGATGGATGGAAGGATGGAAGGATGGACAACCTGAAAACATAACATCTCTGGTGCAGCGGCTTGAGAAAAACCTTTTATTTTACAAAAATCACAAAGTGACAGAGTGTGTGGCTTGGATGTGGTTTCAGTTGGAAACCAGTTGGGAGGGGGGGAGTCACAATTTGAACCTCTCTATTACAGACAGACTGTCATCCAGAGCCACTAGTTTGAGTCAGTGTTTTCGTCTGGGGGATTTTCCCCCAAACTCAACATGGCAGATCCAAACTTTCCAACCTTTTATTTACAGAACTACAGACAACTAGTTTAGCCTTCTTCTGTGTTTTGGCACATTATGAAAAAGGGACATGTTATACCAATCAGGACAAATGTAAAATAGTTG
>OMNN01031861.1:79352-91658 GCA_900302755.1 Chromis chromis | reverse complement strand
AATGAAGCTTCAAACACCCCATGGTGCACCATCTGATTCTGTTATAGTGGCTAATAGAATCCTCAAATTCCCAATTTTTCTCTCAGATTACCATTGACGTTTTCTAATTCAACACAGGACACTGGAACAAGGGAATGTGTCTTTAACTTCTGCCAGTTGTGACAGTGTCCTTAGAAACGCTGGTGCTGGTATTTTTCAGACTTTTTCACTAAAGAGCTCCAGCTACATGACTTATTTATTGATAGGCTATAATCTGAAGTAAACATTAGATTCATGCAACAAATGCTCTGTGTTTTTTAGTTCTGTTTTTCTGAAGAGAAAATAAGATGTCAGGGTTTTTTATGGTACTACAAAGCATGATCCCAAATGTGCGGTTGTTGTCCTCTGTTTCTCTCTTGGAATCCTGCAGAGGATGTTGGAGAGGATTTCTGTCTACCCGCAGGGCGATGTTCCTCAGGGCTTTGGCTCTAACTACTATACCAATAAATTTCTTTCTCATTATGCTCTATTAACGTCATCTCGTATTTTCATCTCTCCTTGTGTTTCTATTTGTCACACAAAACGAATTGCTAAGGATGGATATCTGCATTGTGCACTCAGTGCTTTCAATTCCTCTCTTATGCAAGACCACATTTCCACACAGTTTTGCATTACAGTCTAATTGGATGTGTCAGTCCCTGTTCATCATAGCTTTTGTAGTGAACTCGCATTGTGTCCTTTTGAGACCTATGAATGTTTAGTGGTTTATATTTTAAAAGTGGAGTCCATAATGAGCCACAACAATTGTGGTGGAGAG
Source organism: Chromis chromis (assembly GCA_900302755.1). Taxonomy (NCBI): domain Eukaryota; kingdom Metazoa; phylum Chordata; class Actinopteri; family Pomacentridae; genus Chromis; species Chromis chromis. The sequence continues at coordinate 90,862 of OMNN01031861.1, read as the reverse complement.
TCTGTTCCAGGGTAGTCTCGCTTTGCCAGCCCATTCTGTAGAAGATAATGGTCTGGCTGCACCTCACTATCATTCTGCCACAGAGGCAGAAAAAAAACAAAAACGCTCTGGCTTGTTTGTATTTTTTTAAACCAATCACAGTCGCCCTGGGCGGGGCTAAGTAAAGGATGTGGCTTTAGTGTTCACTCAAAATAGTGATGGGGGAATTGTTTTGGTGCGCATTTAGGGAGACAAGATTAAAATGGATAATCTGCCAAAAAAACTAACAAAAAAAAAATGCATGATCCAAATAATCAGCAAAATTTCCATAGCGAAGAAAAAGGCACCACACAGATCGTAGTAGGAAGGACAAAGCTGCCTGAAATAAGCGGCCAATAGCAGATTTATACCTGCATCCTCCATCCAGTGAGTCAGACTAATGTAGTTGTTTCTTGCTCATTGACCTACATTGTATAATATGTTATTATAGGACAATATACCAAACATTTACCAAAGTGGTGAAGACCGAAGGTCCTAGGTTTATAATCCGAACAGCTAAGAGAGTCTCTAATGGGGAGAAATGTTGTTTTATTAACATATTGTGAAGCTATTTGATGTAACTTAATCTAAATTTGCATTTAAATGTCCATTTCAGGGATAGAGTTTATATTTTGATCTTGTATTATTACAATGTAATATTATTTCTAAGGTGATGGATGGATGCTTATGAATAACAGCATACACATTTCAGCTTATTTTTACCATCTCTGCTGAGATGTCTGTTGCTCACATTGTAATTACATACATAGAGTGTTTCTCTCACAGTGTTTCTCTTGCATTTTTTACAGTTACTACATGGATGGCAGAGTGAACAAAGCGGAGGACTTCCTGAAAACTCGTCTTTTGGACACACTGACAGAGCAGATAACCAAAGTCACCAAGGTACATAGAAAATCTTGAACCTCTACAATAAATAATCTCAGGTTATATATATACTGTATTAATATTAGACTGTATATATTCACAGCAACTTTTCATACACTGCATGGGTTCTAGATTACGATATTAAATTATGTTAATATCCAGTGTTTATTTCAGAGGTCATATTCCAGGTATTTTCACTATTACACAGCTTTTATGAGTTTAAGCTTCCAGACCACTTTAAGCGAAGATATAAAGAAATTATAAATTCTAATCACATAGTATATTTGCATTTCCTTTGAGTTTACGGATCATTCAGCCCTCAGACAGTTCTTTTGATGAAGAAGCCACATGTTCAAAACCACAAGAGTGAGCCCTCAGGGCGAAAGGGTTACGGATGCCATGAAGTAACGTATCAGCACTAGCTGCTGAGGCAAGCTTGTTCAGTGCCTGCAAGACAAAGAGGCGAGAACAAAACTTAAAATATTCAATGAAATGTGAGAGAAGTGGGATTCTTCGGTGCAGTACCATCGGGTTTTTGTGTTTCTGGTTTCTGTGCTTTGTTATTCTTGGTGCAACGTGATATTTCTGTGTGCATATGTAGAAATATTTTGCAGAGTCACAAGAATTTGGTAGGTTTCAGTAAAGCATCCAGTACCACAACATTTCTTTTAACCCAGATTATGCCTGTTTGATTCTACTGTTAATGGTCCGGCGAGCAAATCAGAGAGGAAAATGATGCACTGATTGCCGGAAAATGATCCACTGTTGCCTTAATTTGAAATCCAAAATTATCTTTTGCAAAGCTGATCTCCGTGAGGATTTTTGATAAACCTGCATTTCCATCACTCGTTGCAGGTTGTGAACACTCACACTCCTGGTAAGAAGGTGTGGCTGGGTGGACTGGGGCCAGCGTGGGCAGGAGGTATCAGTAACCTCTCTGACACATACGGAGCCGGCTTTCTGTAAGTACTTAATACATTCTTTTCTTTTAAATGTATCACAACCTAAGACACTGACAGCACTCCTGATATTTATGTGTTCATGTGTATTCCAGGTGGGTGAACACGCTGGGGATGGCTGCTGTGCAGGGGATTGATGTTGTCTTGCGTCACTCATTCTTTGACTACGGATACACGCATCTTGTGGACCAGCATTTTAACCCGTTACCTGTGAGTTTCTCTTTTTCAGTTCAACAGATGAAGGTCCATATTGCCTGAACTCCAACCATAATAACAAAGATCTGACCTGTTCGCTCCTTTTACGCTCTGGACTTTCCTGTACCAGACCCAGTACCTGGATGTCACCTCTTTCCCGTGGGACCTATTAGCTGAGATGAAAGGCGTTTAGTGGTGATGAGAGCTTAGACGCGGGGGTGAAATGCCGTGTAACTTTAGCCCTTTATCAGTAGCTCAGGACAGTGTCACTGCTCCCCTCAACCCCCATCATAACTGTGCGCTTCTCTGTGTGGGACGGTCGGCCCGGTGAGAGATTTGCAACCTGAGATTCTGATACGCAGGCATGTTAGTAAAATAGCCTGCAACACTGTGTGGAATGGAGCCGCACAATGCCAGGTTCCCCTGTCGTGGAGTCAGAAACATGCAGGGACAGAAGTACAAAAAGCTCCATCCAAAACACTGTATTAACCATCTGAAATACACTGTTATTTATACTTGGTTGTGCACCATCAGCATATGAGGGGAAAATAATATTAACAACATATAGTACACTTTTGAGGTCATGATGTGTCTGTATTATTAATAATGATAATGATGCTAATTTAATTCTTTTTAAAAAGCACACTTTTTAGTCTTTTCCTAGTGTAATAATGATCTCATTTCAAGTGTGAAAGAGTGACAAAATACTAACATGAGCCAAGTTCATAAAAAAGAGTTATTAAATTCATAAGAAAGCATTTATAATAATCTGAGGCAGAGCAGGGGTGAGACACTTACAATAATGACTTGGACAGTAAATCATTGTTCCCACAATAAAGGAAAAACATGATGAAGTCAAGACATATATCAAACATTTGTTATTATTCTGCATGGATCAGAAATAGCTGCTACAATGATTATTGGTGACCCCAAAATACCACCTTAACTGCTATTGTTACTGGGCTCATGAACTGCTCACTTCTGCAAAATCTGTAATTTTTCACTAAAACCCTCATTAGTTCTCTCTGGCGGGACTGCACTTATTTATGCTTCACTTCAACTATAAGATATTAAACAATCAGGAGGGCTTTGTATTTCTTCCCCCTTCGCCTCCATTATTTTTCGGAGAATGCGATCTCCCGCTAGGTCCACAATGCTTTTAACATAGTTGGATGTCTGAGGGCTGCGCCGGCCTACCTGCTGAGAGAATTCACTGCAGGGCCAACCTGTCCTCTGCATGGGAAATTTATGACCTGGCCCCTTCCCCTACAGGATAACTCCACCATTGGTAGGATCCAGTCAGAGCCCCCAGCCTGCTGAACAACTCTTCATCTTTTTCCACACTTATCCCCCCTCCTTGTCCTTTCCTTTTACTTTTCTACTATCCAAATCATGCTGCTTTTTGCTGTTTTATGTTGTTTTCACTCCACATGCACCAACTATCTCCGTCCAGAGCTCCTAAATTAAAGATTCAGTCTTCGATGGGCATAAATAAGTTTGTTTGACAGTAAGCAAAGAAGTGTCTGTCTGTAAACAAGACAGAATATATATTTTCCATATCCAAAGCAGGCAGATGAGGCAATTTAGGCTCTCTGTAATGACCCCATCTCCCCATTTTAAACCCATTTTTATTTCTTCTTGCATGTTTTTCTTCTGTCTTCACTCTCAACATTTTTTTTTTCTTTTTATGATTTTATGAGAAACCCAATTAGAGCATGAAGAAGACTGAAGATTGTTAACGTCTTTATGGATGTAGCTAAATTAAAAACACTGAAATCATGAATGTCCCCCTGGGTGCAGAAATATAATGGAACCTCATACTTTGATCGCCGAATTCAGCGAGATTAACAGGGTCTCACTCAGCCAGTCTGACTCTCATTTGTCCTATTAAGCTAAACACTAAAGGTTAATTGTCATTCGCCTTGTTATCGTGCTATTACCGCAAACTCTCCGCAGCTGAGGTTTGAGTGGTGTCTGGTTTATGTTGTGCGCAGTGGATAGGTTGTCTCCGGGTCTGTCGGGGACGGGAGAGTCAAGGGAAAAACAGTGGGACAGCATTTTGTGCCTTAGCTGGTGTTTCTCAGAACATTTCAGTATTGTGTCCTGCCAATTCCCGTTCCAGTCAGGGATTCTACACAGACTGAAATATATCAATTCATTGTTGGTTTTTCTTACATGTGTTTTGAAATCTAAACACAAAGCAAGAGTATAAAATCACTCTGGCTATCTTTGACAAATAATTCTCCAGACTCATATCTGCTCTTTGTTTTATACACTATGTAATAATCACGGATCGTAGTTCTGGCCATACATTTATCCCATGCATCCCTCTGGTCATGGCCAACACGATACTGTTCTATACTGTGCTCTGCTTCTTCGATGCCTTGGCAGCAAATTAAGTTAAAGCCTGCGTGGAAAAAAGAAGCCCTTAAATGTTGCCATATGCAGGATTGCATGGGAACTTCCTGAGGAACACATGTTGTTCTGGGTCTCTCGGAGAGGTGTTGAGTCTGTGTAGTCTATAGAGTGCGACTCAGTATGGTGGACCACTCAACGCCGGCAACAGAAAAACAGCCATTTACGACGTACCATAATATTTTGGGGAAAAATGTCACATTTAAGACCTGTCAATTCTGAACGGGTCAGCGGTGGTTAAATACGATGTGCCATGTTACACGGGGACAATCAGATCCAACTAAACGCTGGATGTCAAACTCCTCACATGTTTACACTTGATACTTTTCTGGACTATATCTCTTTTTTTTCTTTTTTTTTTACACAGACTAGCTGCTTTGCTGACACATTCTTAATTCTTACAGTTTACGAAACCTGATCTGTTTCTACAATCTCAATGACATTTAATGGCTGGATAAACAAAATGGAGATTTTGGCAATATTCACTTTCAGGGAACCCAGAATCCAACATTGTTGTAATAACGAGTCTTTTTCCTTTAAAAAAAAAAGACTTTATGTTGGATTTGAACTTATTTACAGTTGGCAACAGTCAAGTCTAGTCTTTTAAATGTCCTTTCCTACCTGCCAACTTTTGTATTGTGTCTTTAGACAGTTATTTATTACTGTCTTGAGGGTTATGGTGAGAATATTAAACCATGTTTTCATAAAAGTAATAATAAACGTGTGTCTCTGTGTGTAATTCTCTTGCCTTTGCAGGATTACTGGTTCTCTCTGGTCTTCAAACGCCTGGTTGGTCCGAGGGTTTTGGGTGTGCGGGTGGCTGGACTACAGAGGAAGCCGCAACCAGGACGAGTCATCCGAGACAAACTACGTATCTACGCCCACTGTACCAGCTACTACAAGTACGTACCACAGCTCAGCTACCTCGGATTAGTTTGTAACTGGCATGAATGCCGTTTTTTTTCCATTTAGATCTGACAGATGACAAAACACACAACCTTCAGCGAAGTGTAGCAATACTTTGGGAATGTCCTTGAAGATTTCGACAGAAAACAGACTGCTGCTGCTTGGACAGCTTCCCAATGTCTTCCTGCAAACACCTGAGGCTCAGTGCCGGGTGGGGAAGAACAAAATCCCCAGCCGACCCATTTGGCTTCCCATAAATAAGCAGACCTCGGACACCCGCTCATTCACAGCTCAGAGCCTATAAAACTTAACGGGTATCACTTATCAGGTGTGTGGCTTCTGTCTCCCCGCCGTCAAAGAGCCGCTGAAAGGTGTGCCGGGCCTTTATCCCGTCTCGGATTGGCTGGAGGGGGATATTTGAGGGGGAGGGGGAGGGACAATAAGGCAGTCTGTGCCGGGAGCAGATAAAGAGTGCCACCATGGCCTGTTCAAGGTTATCATTTAACCCAGGTCAGAGGCTGTCAGCACCAGGCTAGACTTACGGCCTTACTCTAGACAGGTCTCGTTTACAGGTGGAGCATCTCTTAGAAAAACAGAGGAGTGCTGCACAGATAGATGCTCGATAAACGGGCAGGAGTTGCATAATGAACGACATGCATGCAAATATTTGAGATAGTTTTCAACAAGTGCACTCACTCAGTCGCTCGGTATGTATGGCGAATTTGGGGGAAAAAAACTTGCGGCATGCAGTGGGGTTCAGCCCAACTCAAGATGCCAATCAACCCATATAATCAGACAGTGAAGCACTAAAATAGTCTCTCAAATCCAAAGCCACTTCAGTTGACATTATTTCTGCCAATTTGTGGTTTTACATAGTTGATTCTTAAGTGAACAAACCATTGTAGTCTTGTTTGTTTGACTGTACTGTATTAGACAGCAAAGAATATAAATGTATCCAAGCAGTTGGTGGTTTGAAAAGTCTTTGCAGATTAGATATTTGACTTTCGCAGCCCTTTTACCCCTTTTAGTGGTTTGCATGGTGTTTTTTTTCCCCTACGATGCTCCAACATCAAACAGCACAGACACATGTTTATGTTCCTGATTTGGATCTCTAAGAACCTCATCATTTGAAAGGCTTCAGAGATCTTTATCTCTCTCTCCATCTAACCATCTGATCTATCACTCCGAACCACGGTATAATATATTGAATATTAGGAGTGTTTCGGGGTAATGAAAAGAGTGTCTCATCCTGTGCCCAAAAGAACCGAGATAGCTTTGAAGATATGAGATTCTGGAGGTGGTAACCAGGGGAGATGTCTACCAGACCATTTAGCTCTGGCCGTAAACACCAGGCCTGACATGTGGTATTCACTACAGCTGTGTTGTCTTTGTGCTCATATCTGGGCCCTTATTAGATTTAATCATGTTTGTCTTATCTGTCTCGGTTAGTTATTTACCTTTGGCCAGTATTCCTATCAAGTTGTGTCCCCAGTGCTTTCCCCTAAGGAGAGGGACTCAAACACTGTTGTCTGTGTAATTCAAGAAGTGTTGCCCTTTGTGTTCACACCCTTCATCTGACCCTGAACCAGACAGGTTTTAATATTGGATACAGTACAAGAGAAGCAGAGTTTTGCATTGGGTAGCCTTTATCAGGATGATAGAATTTAATGTGGTTTGATACGATTTATGCTAAATAAGGATGATAGGTTTTTAAGCAATGATAAATGGTAAGATGCTGTCTTGAGGATTTATCTTATTGAGCATGCCTTATTTTGCTTTTTTAATTTTCTGCAAGCCTTTTGATCCAGATTAGATCAAGGAGTTGTGGTTTTATCCTGTTACTATACTGGACAGAAATATCAAAGACTTGCTTCTCTTTGTAGTCATCTCTAATTATAGAGAATTTTATTCAATATGGCAATGTAATATATGATGAATCCCTATTAGCAGATGTGGAGAGGAGACTTTTTATTTTTTTTGCTGTGTCCTGATAGTCCTTTCTGAATGTAAAGGAAAATTAATGTAGCGTTGTTTATTTTTTTAATGTACCAGTCACAACTATGTGAGAGGATCCATAACAATCTACATCATCAACCTGCATCGATCGAGAAAGAAAATCAAGTTGGCGGGAACGTTACGGAACAAGACCGTCCATCAGTACCTGCTGCAACCCTACGGCACTGATGGACTCAAAGCCAAGTTAGTATCTCTCACTGTGTTTCTCTCTGTTAGATGCACATGAACACATATGCACATATAAACATGCACGGCAGGTATGAGTTATTTTTTTCTTCTAAAACAACAGTGGGGTCCTCTTATAGAGTATCCTGTTTCATCACTATACCCTGATCGAACAAGACAAATGTACTGCTGGGAGACCCAGGTTATATCAACTGCACAAGCCGACCAATCCTACCATTGCTTATATAAAATAAACAAAAGGAAAGACCCCAAATCTTTTTTTTTTCTCGTCTGAAGATGAGAACTTTGATTGTAGCTGTTTTCATAAAGTAATTACTTTGTGCTACAGGTCTAAAAGATATTGACACAAGGAATGAGGAAAATGAGAACTTTCTGGGTCTGAATTTAATAAGGTGTCCTCAATAAGCTGCAGTAAATCACTTTAATTTAACATTTTAAGAAAATAAGGTATCATTTATGCCCAGTCAGCTTATTGGGTGACTACCGCAGTACAAAACACAAATATACACTTACATGCCGTTACTACATCTCGTTTTGATTGAAGTTAGGCTGCACTAATACTAATAAAAGCTAATAAAGCATAAGATAAATGTTAAACCCTTTTGTCCTTATATATTATACGGAGCCCTTCACAAAGCCCTTGTTTGAATTCCTTTTTTTCCTTAGCCTTCAACAGATGTTTTATCAACACACTTTTCATTTTTTATTCATTCCATTCTACCTCTTAGTGCTGTCCTCAATGTAATTCTACCGACTATGATATATTGCACTCCATGTAACAAGGTAATTTAATTCCTATTTCCTCAAAATGTCCTTTAAATAAAAGGTTTATGGTTTCAGTCTCGTACGCTCTCCTTTAAGCCCCTCGGCCTGTTATTCTGACTCAGACTTAAGCCTCAAATCCTGGAATAACAGCCTAATGACCCGGGACTGTGTGTGCATGTGTGTGTCTGTCTGTCTTTGTGTTACACGATACCTACATACGGCCTTAATAGAGGCTCAGGCATGATCCTTCAATAACAGCGTAATGATGGAGGATGTTTTAGGTGTTAGAACAGGATTGCGAGGCAATTAATAGGAGAGCGGGCTAACGATGGGCCTTTTTCTGGCCTTAAGTGCTTTCCTTTACCACAGGCAGTGCAGGGAGACTTTTATTTAGCAACACCAGATGTCTATAAATTTGTGTGAGTAGTGGGACTTTTTAAAGTGCTCGGGCCCATGTATGTCGAGGGAAGGCTTTGAGCGGTTTAGTTTGATGCATTGTTTCTCCTTATTAAGCATAATTTTATTTGATATTTTATTGAATTTGTGGTAATTTTTAATCCCTTTATTACCCTGCGTTATTGTGAACTTTACAGTGTTGCAGGAAAAACCGAATACAGCAGCATTTGAAAGTTGAAAAGTTGAGTGTTAGAGGTAATGTTGACTTTCTTTAGAACATGACTTGTTATGTTACATTTCACATTTCCTAATAGTTAAACGATATCTTGTATGGATACAGAGAAAATATGTGAGTTTAAAAAATAGTAAAAGTTATTCTCAAGCAAGTAACGCAGCAGGATTTGGTAAAATTCTAATTACTATTACACAGCCTTTTTTTGATAATTACTCTTGTATTTATCCAATTAAAGTAAAAGTATGCACCCTGCACCTTGACTCACAAGTGTGATGTGTTAAAGCAACTCTAAAAAAACTATTACTGCTATAAAATGAGGTCATGTTAAGAATTAAAAGAATGAAAAGGAGCCCATAAATGCAATTTTTATTGGTCTCTACAAACAACTGACATGTGGCTACGCGCTCTGTTTGTCTGTGCAAAGAGAGCGGAGAGATAAAAAGGTTTATTTTTGCATTTACAGCTGGTGAAGGCTGCATGTGAGTCTTGGACATGATTAGAAAAGCAGCATTTTTCAATTAGGCCGTATATCTAGTTTCAACTATTCCTCAGTGCCAAAGCAAAACTAAAAAGAAAAGAAAACATTATAAAGTGTTTACAATAACTCAGCGTAGTAAACTTTATTTTTTACATTGTCAGATATCGTTGACGATACGTTGAGTTATAGCAAACTGCATCTCAGGAAACAGTTGTTTTAAGGAAAATGACAAGTCAAATTCTATCAACATAATATTTTTAGAAGTTGTTTTTGGAAACCTTCTTTTCAAATATGTTAGAAATCATTTTTGTAGGTCTGTTTTTCATTCTGCAAAGAGCGGCACCACTTATTGTGGCTGAAGTTTTTCTTTGCTTTAGTTCTCAAGTTTCAATCCAGGCAGATTCCACTCAGAAAAGTCAGGTGTTGCTACTGTGCAGTTGTTTAATTGCAAAATTGTAACAGCAGCACCCCCAAGTGTTCAACTAACAGAATCATAATCTTGACTGAAGGTGCATGAAATTATCTAGATGCTCTGTTGTTGAGGTGAAACGCCTCATTTTTCTCTCTCCTACTTTTCTATTTTATTTGTCAGGAGGCAGGTGAGGAGCAAAATCAGAGGGTTTGTCAAGTTTGGTGACACAATCTGTATTTCCTGCCTTCTTCTCTTTGCAGACATATCCAGCTAAACGGGGAGAAGCTGCTCATGGTGGACAATGAGACATTCCCGGAGTTGAAGCCTAAGACGTTGAGGGCTGGAAGGACAATAGCGATGCCGCCCATGACCATAGGCTTTTATGTCATCAAAAACATTAACGCGTACGCCTGTCGAAGATAACATTGACCCTTCATACCCAAGATATGGGCGTGATGTCTACTAAACCACCAACCATCTGCCAGTTTGACTCAAAGCTTCAAAAACCAGAGCACCACTTTGTGAAGATTTTAGCGTCTCGCTCAAGGAATCTTTAGTGGAGTGGACACTTGAATACAGCAAAGTTCTCCGGTTAAACAAAAGCCTTTTCAACTGTTACTTCAGTGGTAATATTTAAACCACTCTGCCAAATAACAAACATACCCGGTTCTTCCCTTGTCCTCCTCTCTGTTCCAACAAAGACTTGCCCAAGACACATATGAAGGGCTGCACTGAACACTTTCTATTTCTTTTCACCAGCAATTAATCAAAAGCTACAAGGGAAGACTACAAGACTCATATAGACAGCGGATGTTTCGTGCCTTCATGGATGAAGTCCACAGTCTTTGACCGAATGAAGCTATATTTTCCTTTCTTCAGTTGTCTAGCCAAGTTTTTTTTTTTGTCTGATCTTTCACTGACCAACAGACAAAGAATTAGGGGGGAAAAATGCATTTCTGGAGAATACACAAGTCAGATTCACTTTGACTTGATCCTTTCCACCACAATGTGTCCAAGCTTGGACTAACCACGTGCTGCATATGTGTGTTTGTGTATGCATGAGTTTTACTGATAAAGCTACTGATGTGTCTGTTAAGTCTGTTGGACGTGCCACTAAAATGTCTTCCCTCGCCATATCAAGTGGCTTATATTGAAGATTAGTTTCTTTTAAAGGCTGTTTTTCGTGTGTTTACGTGTATCTCTGTGCTTTTGTGCTGCACGTGACGTTTTAACTGCAGAGTATAATAAGCCAGGATGTGGCTCCAGTGCTGTTTTTGCAGTGATACAAAGCTAAAGAACAATGTGAACCCGTCCATCATATCAACACAAAAAATCTGGGTTTTCCTATGGATTCAACAATTCTACAATCCCAGTGTGCATTCTAACACATCTCACTGTCTCTTTCATGTGATCCTACATTTATAATCCTTTAATGCTGCTAGGTTTCTTTTGTACTAAATATACATTATATATTTTACATTATTTTGTACAGATTTACCGTCATATATTTTTTAGATAATGTATTGTACATAAAAAAGGAAAAGTGATTTAAGCTTGATATTTTTACTTACAAAGCAGTATACACCTAATTTATATGACAATTGTTTTTATATTTCTATTTTAAAAGTTATGTTAGTGGTACTA
>OMNN01031861.1:65107-79332 GCA_900302755.1 Chromis chromis | reverse complement strand
CTAAGGCAAAATCCCAAATAATTATTATAAGAATGTATTAACTAAAAAGAAGGGAACGACCAAGTGACTGTGCAAAGATGCAAATGGTGGTGGGTGTAATCGAAGGGCATAAGGCGCACATACATTTTTTGCAAGAAAAAAAGATTTCACATCTCTATTTACTTTAGTTTTATTTCATAATATCTTAACCCTCTTATTTAAAGATGGGCTTGTTATTCACTAGACGAAAACCACACGGTGAGTAAAAATCTTGCCTGGAGAGACACGGAACAGTTTGAGGCTCTTACATGGTGGAAGAATGAGAGCAGGTTCATTGTCTCAATATGTTTAAATATAAAGAATATTTGTCCTCTGAATTTGTTTATAGTTAATGTAGAGATGTCCATATTTCTTTTGGAGAGCATTATTTTAATAAGTAAAGTCTGCCTATATTATTTTTTGTTAAAAAAAAAAAGTTTACGTTGATAATAAACATGTACAAATGCATAAGAAGTTGTATTTGTCCTGTATGTTCATCAGTGAAAAATGACAAATTCCTTCATTCTGCACACGAGCAAAGGATTGTACTCAGACATAAGGCCAGACTCCTTGAACTCTCAACTGTAAACCCATTGTGCCGCATACAAAAGAGGATTTGGTAGTAAATTCTACCTCTGTATAAACAGCTAAGTCCCTTCATGTGAATTCACATCTGAGCTGTGAAACCAGAGTCCGTGACAGAAAACATGAGAAGATGTGTTTTACACTCGCACAGGAGGACAAAGAAAAGAAGAAACACCCTTCGGACAAAGAAACCATAAATAAAAACTGCCGAATTCTTGCAGCAACTGGAGTAAGGTAACAAAGTATTAGATGTACCATTGTTGATGCTCTCACACTCACTCATTCTTCTGTCCCAGATGTGGAAGCAGCTGGAGCGAGTCTTTGTAGTGGGAAGAGTGCTGTCCTGTCACTGCTGATGGGAAACATGAAGCCAGGATGGGCTCAACTTTAAGACCTCAGCTTGAGCTCAGACAGACTCAACCTGAGCCACACTGATGGTGCATGTACAACTGAGATATTCTTGGAAGGCTCACGTAGAAGAGAAAAGAAGAGTTTGATCTTGTAGGTCTTTTGGGTTAAACGCTCATCGTTCAGGTGCCTTCGGTTTCTCTGGCACAAACTCGGCCCAGAAAAGCCCCACTCCCCTGTTTTCTGCACTTATATTTCATGACAGTGAGTGGTTAACACTGGCGGCCCTTCAAGAGCCGTGATCCAAAGCATGTACCTTTAATTATATTTTTGTTTTAAGTTCCACTCATGCGAAATCGGCTCTCGCTTTCATGTAAGAAGCAGAAATGTTTGGTCTCAGAAATGAACTTCAGGAACAGTCTCCTTTCACATGTGGTTCATTTTAAAGCGGCCAACATTGTTGACATGTCAGAATCAAACCAGACTTGTTAACACCTGGCCCATTACATCTGGGCTCCTTTGAGGAGGTAAATATCATTCATTGTACAAAGTTGGTTATACATACATGCACATTTAGATGCATAACATTATTGAAACCCCAGTGAGAAAGAGCAGGCGTGTTAAGGTAGAGGAAGATAAGTGGTTTAAACTGGGCTGCGCTTACTCCAGAAAATTGCTTGAAATCAGTTGTCAGTGTGAGTTTAAAATATTCTTAGATCAGCTATAGACTGATATGGATCACAAAGTTTTAAGGCAACACATAATTTCTAATCAGAGGTATGTTGAGTTTGTTGAGTAAACCCAGTGCCTCTGCCTGAAAGTAAGGCTTTAACAATAATTGACCTGGGCGATGTGAACAACGAGGCCTTAGTGAACTTCCTGACATTCAGACCAGGATCTTATCAAGCCGCTCCATGGAAATGGTTTTGTTTGCCGAACTCTGGTTCACATAAACCTGTACCTTGTGATAACAACTGATGTGCATCACTTCCTCTGACAAAATCTAATTGTGTTGTGATTTAGGAGGACTGCACCGTGTCTGGCCACTTCTGCGTGACAGTGTCTTCTTAGTGGAGGGTAACTGCTACCCAGGCCCACCTAACACTGTTTATACTCAGTGATCCATTTTGAGACATGCAAGGCCCCCTTGCCCTGTTAGCAAACACTGAGGATTTCATGATGTTTACTCTGTATATACAGGAGTCAGCTTAAATAAGACTTCCATGAGTGCCGGATCCACAGAAAACTGATGGACTAGATTAGACTTTGGCCCACAACGAAGAACTCTCGGCATTTTGGGCCATTTTGACCCAAGCAACGTTAATGAAACATAAATATTTATGTTACTATGGGGTTTCTTTGCTCCGCTCAGAAGCCAAGCATACAGTCTGTGCAGAATATTATAACACAGATTTGTTGGAGCCATCAAAACATTCTCTGAGAAACAGCCTGCTGTTTGGTGACTGTGTATTTGTGTATATGTAGTTTATGCTCAATGTGAAGTGCTCTCCAAAAGTTTGAAGCACAAACACTGAGGATGCTTTCATACTTTTTATATTTACATTTTATTCTCAAAATGTAGGACAGGACATGTAAAAAGTGTATTTAAAGAGTATGCAATAAATACATGTATATTTAAGGTAACACTAAAATGAGTGTATAGGTGGTTTTGCTTGCATACTTGTGTGTGTGCAGCTCTATTCAAAGTGGAGGTAAGAACACACACATGCACAGATGGGTGTCAAATCAAAGGTGAAACACAACGAATGCAAAAGTTTCCACACAGGTGCGCTGCATGGCACAACCAACATCAAATCAAGCTCTGTGTATACAAAAATGTTGACCAGGCCTAGTTGACTCCAATCTTGCGTCAAGATGGCAAGATGAAAAGATCCCGAACAGGGTTCACCGCCGCTGCATGGACGGCAGAAGCGCCAGCGATGAAGACCGCCCAACTGGCCGGATTCAGATGCTTTCATAAATATTCTCATGAGTGCAGCAAACAGAAAAAAGCCACATCAAAACAATATTCCGTGTAACCATTGTTTGCCTTTAAAATAGCCCAAATTCTTGAAGGTATCTGGCACATAGGTTTCTCCAAGCTTTTTGAAGAATTTACTGCTGTTGTTCTGTCTCTTCATGTGATCTTAGACTGACTCCATGATGTTGAGATGAAAACTCTGTGGGGGTCATATCATCTGTTGCAGGCCTCCTTGTTTTAGTTTTTTTGTGGTAGTTCTTTATGACTTTATGGCTAAATATTTAGAGTTGTCGTGCTGCAGAATGAATTTGGGACCAAACAGATGCCTCCCTAGCACGTTTGCACTGTATCTCCTACAAGCTGTTCCCTAAATATAGAAACAACTATAACATTAAGTTTACACAGGTCTTACAAATGTTACCTCTAGATTATTATCTCCCGGTTTATATCAATATGTGACTTGAGTCTCTCTACAAAAGTAAAACTTGTTTTGAAGCAAATGTGAGATTTTTGCTATTTTAAATCATTTTCAACTAACATGTTAAGTGTTTTACTCTGCCTAGCTAATGAACTGAGTCAGCAGTACAAGGTCGGTGGTTCATTCCCCAGCCCCTCCGCATGCCGAAGTGTCCTTTGCACTGAACCCGAAGTTGCTCCCAATGGCAGGCAGGCACCTTCATGACATTGCATGGCAGCTCTGTCACCATTGGTGTGTGCATGTGTGTGTGAATGGGTGAATGAGAAACACTGTCAAGCACTTTGAGTACCACTAAGGTAGAAAGGCGCTATAAAAGTGCATACCATTTACCATCATGTCTTTTTTTTTATCAATAAAAAACTTGTTGATTACACTCAAAGCATATGGTTAATGGGAAAACAAGTGAAATTACTTAGCTTTCCTAACTCAAGGTGTTAAGTCAGCCAGGTTACAAATTATATTAACACACCTGTTTATTTTTTTACAGTGTAGTAACATTCTGGCGACAAGCCTGCCATTAGCTGCATTTCTGGAAATAATAATGTTATTCATAGTTTTCCAGGTTTCTGGCAGACGATTGTAGTTAACCTTTAGCAAATTAGGTCATATTCGGATATGCAATTAAGATTTGGGTTGAAACTGCAGTGAATTTTTGGCTAACTTTGTGAAAAAGTCGTGGCAGGCTTGGAGCAAGTTTGCCACCAATTCATATATTTTTTTTGTAGTTTTTATAACTTTTCAAGAATGAAATTCTTGGTACACAGTGTCTGCACTATCAACTCACAAAAGGTTGTCCCTATGACTATATTAGTTTCCTTTGAGTCGTATGACTTCATCCCACAGTCACTAGACATATATAGCAGGTCAAATGGTGATTCGAAATTGGCCATAGATGTGAATGTGAGCATGAACGTTGGTCTGTCTCTCTGTCTAGGCCCTGCACAGTGAACTGCTGGTGACCCTGTCTCTCTCTGTGCAGAATTAAAGTGGGATAATGGTTGAAGCTTTCCATAAAGTAACCCTACAGTCCACTTTACCACAAATCTAATTTGCACATGAAAATATGATCTTGCTGCAAACTTGGGGAAACATCGCCAAAGGTTCACCACAGCTATTTGCCAGAGACCTAAAATTTTTGTAAGGGTAATTTCGTTTTATTAAATTAGGGGTTTATGTAAAAATAACCAGTCCACGGACCTCTCTATCTGCTTATATTCATATTGTGAACAGTTTAGTTGCTCTGTATTTGGCACTGACTTGCAGTTTTGTGTGCACTTTTCCTGAAAATGTCAAGAAGGATTACTTTATTAGACTTATTTTCAGACAGATTTGCACTTCATGGAAAACTTAAAAATAAAGGGCATAAGCGCTTTTAATGCCAATCCCAACCATGAAGCTGCATTCCACAAATACCAAACTATTATCCACCACACAGCCTCCCGGTCATGTGGCCCACTGTACGCACCGGCACATGACTTTTTTCTGCCTCACCGATCATCAGGCGCCTCGAGGGGGCAATCCACCGAACAGAAGAGCCACTTAGCAGCAACACTTATCCAGGAGCAGCCGTACAGGCCGCTCCTCCGCAGCTTCACGGCCCAATCTGGCTTCAGATCAGCGCACACTGCAGTCCTGCTGCGGGTCACATGACGCAGCGCTGCTGTACGGCTGCAGCACAAGGAAGGAAGGAAGCGAGTAGAGACAGCAACACCGCGATTAAAAACATCCACAAACTGCAGGAATAAACTGGAGAGAGCTGAAGATTTAACAGCAGAGACACTGGAGGGAGATGCTTGGATCATCCGGAGCAGAAAACTCTGAGTGAGCTGCGGTGGCATGGATTTAAACTGTGTGTTTGTTTGTTTCATTGGTGATCAGTTTGCAGGGAGGAAGTCAAAAATTTGGTAATAGGAAATAAGTTGGGTGTCGGTAAAACATGGATTGGAGTTTACGGATTGGAACGACTTTAGATGATCAAACTGTTCAATTGCTGTTGGTATCAACATAACTAGACTCTGACATTCTGCTTCATATATAAATGATCTTTTAAAGTCATTTCTGACTGTATATTTACTTCCTATAGATCCTGCAAATATGAAACGAGCAGCTGTTGGATAAGTTCAAAAGAACAGAGTAGCAGCACATGAAGAGATGAGATAAAACTTCATTATTGAAAATTTTAAAAAGTTAAAATAAGGCCAGAAAGGAACAGTACAAATAAATGCTGGCAATAAGTAATATCAAACATAATACTGATAATAACTGAAAAATGAGGTGAAAATGAAATATTGCACCTTCCATTGACATCAACATGATCAAATGTGTTTCTACAAGGCCAGCAGGAAGTGTTGGAGGTAATGCATTATTGTGATCACATTACATTTATTTGTAATGTAACACATCACTGTTCCTAATGCAATGATCACATTACAGTTCCTCATCACGTCCGGTTACAGTTACTTTTATGTTGACTCAGTACTGCCAGAGGCACCATGCACATCCATGTGATGTATTTCTGGTACTGAACAAAAAGCTATATGTCATCAGTCCGCACACTAAGATTAAGAACATTTATTGAAGTAGCACCTCAATGTGACGTTTCATGCATCTGTTTTTTCAGTTGACTTCACTAGATCACTGCGTCAGTCTAACTTCTGTCATACTTTATTGTTCAAAATCTTTATTCAGGAGAATGTGAAATATACAGTATCTGTTGCATTTAGGTGCAACTGCAAATCAACCTGTGCAAATAGGAGAACAGCAGAGTACATCTGCTTTGACTGAATTTGTCCTGGAATCACTCACAGTTGCTGCCTCAGATCTTGTTTTCTCCTATCTGTGATCTCCCTGCAGGCTGTCATTGATAAAATACCAGGGACCGACTATTTTAGGTCAAGAGGCAGTGGAGCATGGGAAAAGGTTTCCCTTTTGCTCTCCGCAGGCTAATATAATCATTACAAGGCCTGTGTGAAAGTTATGTTCCCGTGATTCAGTGACACAGAGCTCGTGGCTGTGGAATAAAGTGAAAGTCAGATTGAAGTTCAGGCCTTTGCTTCATGCAGAGTGAATGGTAATTTTAGGATTATCTTTGGTTTATTTTAGATCAAATTTTTAAATGTGTAATTAGTAAATGTTGATGTATTTAATGTATTTTAAACTCTTCAGTTTAATGACTGACAATTAAATGCATACATAAAAATTAAGTGTGGTTTCAGATCAGTAATTATGATTTTTATTTTTTAGGTTTCTCAAATATATAATGCACATGCTGGAATAATAAGTTTGTTTTTTTTAAAGATTGTGGGATTTTTCTAAATAGTGGGTTGTTTTTAAGGCTGCAACTACTGATTATTATTATTTTTGATTTTATTATTATTAATAATATGAATACTCTGTCAATTATTTTCATGATTAATCGATTAGTTGTTTTTCTATAAAATGTCAGAAATTAATGAAAAATGTTGATCAGTGTTTCCCAGAACCCCAGATGGTGTCTTCAAATGTCTTTGTCTTGTCCACTCACCAAAGATATTCAGTTTATTGTCACGAAGAGTGTGGAAATCAGAAAATATTCAATTTTAAGACACTGGAATCAGAACTTTTAGTTTTTAATGACCGATTGTTTAATTATCAAGATTAATTTCATAGTTGAACCAATTGATTAATCATTGCAGCCCCAGTTTTGTTTCAATGTGTTTTTAGTTTTGTAATGTCATCCTCTGTTTAGACATGCCTTTTCTGTGAAAACTGACAAGCCAGACCTCTGATATACGTCTTTCAGCTCAGTAATTTTAACGTTTTTCTTTACAGCCTAATGCACGTGAAGTCGTCGGAATAAATAGAGCACCACAGTAAGGCAGGAGAGAAGCGCATCTGTGGTCCAGATGAAGTGTTTGCTGATAGCCAGCGAGAGCGCTGAGGTCCTCTTCCACTGGACCGACCTTGAATATCAGCAGAACATCCAGGAGCAGTATGGAGCATCGCAGGAGGAGGGCCAGGGGGTGAGGAGGAACATAATCCTGTCCAATATTTATGTACATGTGCTTTTTAACTTGCTTCCTGTACCTGTGAGAATTTAAATTTTAATTGTTTTCCTTTTTTTCTTTTAATGGTCAGCTTCCAGCCTTTGAGGACATGATCAGCACTCAGTTTGCTCCCATCATTATCTCCTGCAGCACCATGGTGGATCGGCAGAGCGACAGCTACACCTCCTTCACCACAGAAAACAACCACATCTACGTACTACACCAGGTGCATTTCAAAATAAAAGCTGTCTTTACCCCTGCACAAGTCTGCAGATGAGCTCTCTTCCATATATATTGTCATGCACATCCTTACAACATGACAAGGCTGTGATTCTGATCTCTTATCACTTTGTGTTGAAATATTCAAATTTACTTGAACTACAGTAATAACACAGTGACCTAAATGCAGTCAGTGAAGCGCCATGTTTGTCATGGGAGTCTAGTTATTGAATCAAACCAAGCTTTGTCCTTCTGCACCACATGATGCATTTCTAACTTGATATATTTCAGATCTACACAACATTCTTTTAGGTCTTTCTTGTGCACTTATTAATTTTGTAGACAACACAAAGAGCAGGATGGAGTTTGAGACTGTATTTTCCATTTTATTCATGTGCTTGAGGCGACACAAATTTATTAGGTTATTTTGCGTCCTCAGTTTGACGAGTGCCTCTACATTGCTGTGAATGGAGATGGCGAGGAGAAGGAGGACGATCTGAGGAGGAAAATCTATGTGATGAAGAAGATGATTGAGGTCCTGTTTGGCATGGTCACCCTCAGCGGGACCCTCCTTAAAAGAGAGTAAGACATTTTGTGTTATATACAGCACACTTTAAATAGAGCACCTGGTTGATTTATATGATTTGTGTTGTTTGCCGCCAGACTGCGGCCTCAAGACACAGAGCAAAGGGCGAGACTGTGGAAGTATCTCCAGAGCCTACTGGAAACCTACAGCCACCTGCGGGAGAACGACCAGAGCTTCTTAGTGGAGGTGCAACACTTTGTAATGTTATACAACAGACTTTAAAGGAAAACTGTGCCCTTTTTGGTTGTTATTTTTTGCAATTTTTATCAATTTTTATATATATTCTGCAATGTTTTCCCTCACCAGCTTGATTGTCACTATATAGGGTCAAAATAAAAACACAGCTTGATAGTGCAGTGCAGACACAGATGTTTTCATATAGCCTCCTTCATATAGAGTCGAGCTCATATATTTGTCCCCACAGGGGTCTTGAAGGCAATAAAGCCCAGACCTTATTGAGCCGCCAGTGTTTTCATTATTTATTAGTCGAGCCCTGACCAACTGTGGTGCATTTTTAGAGCATGATATAAAAAAATTCAACACCAGATGGCAGAAATGGCACAATACCAAATATTTTCCCACAGTTAGAAGGATGTTGATGTTATTTTTCCAGCTCCCTCGTTATGCATTAATTTATTTTTAAGTTTTTGTTTCTGGATCATTTAAAGTGTAATCAGAAATCTCATCTTTTTCCTCTGTAACAAGATGAATTTAGCTTGGATTCCCCTTTAAGGCATTAGGATTAGAACTGCTGTGTCCAGGCTAGATAGATAAATCCTGCAATGCCGGATGTCTTTGAGTTGCAGTGCAATGTTCATCGACTATTGCTTTTTGGATTTTTGGTCTTTCTCTCCTTTTCCATGGTTTTAAATAGGGCACTTACATGTAAGACATATTTTTGGGACATTTGCATTGACTATGTTAGACATTTTCATACAATCAACAGATCTTTGTTAAGAAAATAACCCACAATCACCAGGCTCACATGTCATCTCCTTCCTCTCTCAGGCGGTGGAGAGGCTGATCCACCCCACACTGTGTGAGCAGTGCATCGAGTTCCTGGAGCGCCGTTTAGTTCAGCAGCTCAACAGCAGCGTGGAGAGAGCAGGAGAGGAGGTGCTGCATGCTTTCATTTTGGTTCACACCAAACTGCTTGCTTTCTACTCCAGGTACAGATAATACCCACTATAACTTCGACACATTCTCATTTCTAACTCTTAAATCAATAAAAAGGCTGTATTTGCCATCTTTTTGCTCCTGCACTCATTCCAGCCGCAATGCGAGTACACTCGCCACCTCAGACCTCCTGGCTCTCATCATCATGGCTCAGAATATGTATCCTAGCAACGTAGACCTGGATGACCCAAGCCCTGAGGTACAAAGCACTGACAGCCCATCAAAAAGCAGCACCACAAAATGTTGGTCATCTTGTTTCTGGAAATGTTCTGTGTTTGTCTGTGAAGGATGCTGAGAGTACGTCTGGTTCTGGTCCTGAAAGTTTTTACACCCCAGAGCCCTCCCCGACAGACAGAGACTCAAGCGATTCAGGTGGGTTGTCGGGTAGAATATGTGTAATTGCTTTTATTTAATTATTTCTATGTGTATATGTACTTATTATTATTTTTCTTTGTCCCAGAGGGAGATTTGTTGTCATAGCCAGCATATATTCCACACAGACAATTATGGATATTAATGCAGCAGCATGCTCATTTAATGCCTGTACTTACAGGCACTCACAGAGATGAGTCTGGATAATTGACTGTACATAAAAGACAGATGTAGCTTCGGTTCTAAAAAGTAAAGCCAATGCGGATGTGACTTAAACCTGCATTCTTTCTAACAGCCAGCAGGGGGCGACTTCTCTGGTTGCTAAAAGAGGTCGGTTCGTATGGAAGTTGAGATTTGTCTCACTTGATTTGTCACCATAGTAAACATTGTCGTAATCAGTCTATGGTCTCAGTCGTTAGTTTCAAGCCTTCTTTAATACAGCATAGTGTTCTTTTTGTAAATTATGGTCCCATTTAGAGTAAAGTAGACGGTAAAGCAGGGTATGCTTTTAGGTGGGGCTATATAGTTATTGACAGGGCAGTTCCATATCGGCGTGCTTAATGTCCATGAATTCTCAGTCAGATTTCTGTCTTGCTCTTCACATCTAGTTTCAAAAGAACAAGAGGGCAATGGTGAAATTCTGAGCTTGAGGTTTAAGAACTGTAATCTACAAACCAATGGGTGATGTTATGGTTGCTATGTTCATCTTTAATATACAGTCTGTGGTTTGGGTCTATACAGCAGTGTTCATAATAGAGTTTCCTAGTGGGAGAAAGGACAAAGCTTCTGAAACTCCCCTCCTTTTTGAAGTCCTGTTTTAATGACCAGATAGTAGTCATACTAAGTGTGTATTGAAAAACAGCCCACATACACACAGTATATTATTCATCATTACAGTACATTGTATGTTTTGCTTGATCTTTGTTTGTGTGTGTGTTACCAGAAAAGCCAGTAAGAGGAAGTACTCCTGTGTTTGAGTTTGTGGATCCAGACATCCAGGTGAGAATTATTTTAAAATAAACAGATTATTTATTCGCCTTTGACACAACTGGACAAACAAATGATGTCTCCAGATGGCAGAGGACAGCTTGCACACTCTGGAAGTTAGTCCCCCCGACCCTTCGGCCCCTCGCAGAGTCTTCTTAGAGGTCTCCCTCAAAGACGGGCTGTATCCCATGATGCCTCACTCCATGTACTGTCTCCCATTGTGGCCTGGCATCACACTAGTACTGCTAACTAAGGTTTGTGGACACTAACACACAGCCATGTATGTACTCCTCATTTTGCATAAATGTATACACAGTTCCTCCTCACAACCCTCTTTCAGTCTTGATCTGTTGTGGTTTTGTGGCCAGGAGGGGTCATATTTGTGACACATTTGAATGGACTTATGTCTCTAACACATCTTTGCTCCCTTGTAGAACCACTTAAGTAGTGTACTTGTCTCTGTTAGATTCCCACCAGTGCAGTGGCCATGTCAGTGTATAAGTTTTTGGAGGCTTTTGCCAAGCTGGAGAAGCGTTTAAATGAAGGCCAAAGTCCTGCTGCTGCCAGAAGCCAGCTTACTATGCATGATGTCCGCGGCAAACTGGATAAATTCATTAAGGCTTTGGGGCCAAGTGAGATACAGGTATGTGCTGTATCCCAACGGTGTTGGTTTGTTATTATGTTCAGTGATTGTCTTCTTTTAAATGAACTGTTTAAAGCTCACCAGAACATGCCTACCTTTGTCAATAACACCCAACACAATTTTAGGTGCAATTCCTTTGCAAAATACAACAATTAAGAATAGTTTACTTTAAAATATTATATTTTTTCTACCAACCATACTTCAGTTCTGCTTTGTTGTCATAGAAATTTTGATTATTATTAACCTATACCAAATTTAGAAGACTTGTTTTGCTGCCACAGTCTCAGCTTGAATTAATTACCTGACGTTCCTTATGCGTTATAGAAATAAGTGCGATTAATCAATAATTTTAGACATGCACAAATAAATTCTGTTTTTACTCCTTCCAGGCCGCACATTTACAAAATGTCTGGACGGATTTCAAGAACCGAGCCTTTGCCAGAGGAGGACCAGGATTCACCGAAGAGTAAGTCTGCTACAGCCCTCTGCTGGCCGCATGGCAGCACAGCAAAGCTTTTGGATGACCGTTTGAATGATTACATCTACTACATACATCTGTTTTCTGTTTTAGTCTTATCCCATGGTGTAAGAACATGAAAACCCAGTTGTGTGGCGTATACCGACAGTGTTTTCTTACTGGCTCTGGATCAGCTGACACCCCTCGACGGCTCTCGCCCGCTCTGCAGGAACGAGCCCAGACTATGGTGCAGTATGTATCAGTCAGCTGAGCATCTTATTGCATTAGTTTTATTTTAGACCTTTTTGTTAAATTAAAAAAAAAAAAGAATCAGTTTTTAGTACATGTAACAAGACACCACTGACTCCACAACAGCTTCCTTTATTGTTCATGTCTATACCCTCTTTCTCTCCCTGTCTTTGTCTTTCTGTTCTGCTCTTTTTTTGTCTCATTTTCTGCTTCTCCCAGAGACAAACTGATGGACTGGAAGGACTTTCTGTTGGTGAAAAGCAAGAGGAATATCACCATGGTGTCATATCCTGTCAGCAAAATAATCTTGGGATGTCATGTTGTGTCTGATCTCTGAGCTAACTTAATTTTTAATATTATAAGTGTATTCAAGTTTTAGGGGTCTTAAAACACGTATACACTTTTTATAGTATAGCACACAGTTATCCTGAGTGTATTGACTTGACCAAGTGAATCTCACTTACCTGGAGGATTTCCCAGGCCTCATCCACTTTATCTGTGTGGACCGATCCACCGGCCAAATGATTGCGCCGTCGCTCAGCATCACAGAACGCACCACGTCTGAGCTGGGCAAGGGACCGGTGGCTCAGTACATCAAAAGCAAGGTCAAACCAACTAGGTCTCATTTTAGTCTATTGCTACCTTCAGTGCAAAAATCGGTAGCTGTACTAAATTGTTAGATTGGAATTTAAATGTAATACTTCTGATGTGAATGCCTAGGTTGCACCATCTTGTCACTTTTAATTGTAGAAATTTAAATATATATTGTATTTACTACTTTTTCACCTAAAATGTTGTTTGACATTTTGGTAAATATACTTTCTCTTCCCTTATGTTTGTATGTATGAAGATGTAATTGGAGCCAGTCGCTGGTTAGCTTAGCTTAGCATAAACACTGGAAACAGGGAAACTGTTCCTAGACAACCTGCAGAGACTTCAGGAAGTTCCTGCTTGTGGCTAAGACATATTTCTGCTCATAACACTTGCAAACAGTGTTGTTTTTACAGTAGTTTTTGTGCAAATGATTATATGTGATGGCTGTTATCCCTTTCCACCTTGTTTTGTGCAAAGCTAGGCAAACTTATGTATATATTATTTGTACAGATGTACACAGAACAGAGTAAATCAATGTATTTTGCTTTTTAAACATATTTGTCCTAAATTAATTTGTCTTTACTAATCTATACTAAAGGTGTGGGGCTTGGTCAACACAACACGGCGCTATCTTCAGAAGGGCTACTCCACTGTCACCCTGCGTGACGGAGATTTCTACTTCTGCTACTTCCTCTGGTTTGAAAATGAAACAGTAAGTCATATTTTAGTTTTCATTCATAAAAAAGAAATCATTTTATCACCATAAAAGTTTAAAAAACGGTGTCATACAATGTGTATATCTGATCGACCAGGGCTACAAATTAGAGGCAGGGGACATACCCACCCTACCTGATGACTCGGCCCCCATCGGGATGCTTGCCTGGGACTACTACAGGTAAACAACCCGGCATTAATAAAATGGATGTGATTAATTCAAAATGTAAATCTCCTTAATAAACTAAAGGATGTGTGTTGCAGGAAGCTGCTTCGGTACTACAGTAAGAATCACCAGGGCGAGGCGGTGAAGTGCTATGAGCTGCTGACCATTCACCTGGCGGTCATCCCCACCGACATCATCCTCCAGCACTGCAGACAGCTAGCGACCAAACTGTGGGAGCCTTCACGCAACCCGCTGCTGTAGACACACTCAGAGTCAGATTAGCCAACCAAACCAAGGTTTGTTATACTGCCAAGAACTAAAAAAAACACATTATCTCGCTCTCATTATAGATATACACTGTCCTGTGCCTCATGTCTCCAGATTTTTTATGCGATGGATGGATGGATGGATGGATGGATGGATGGATGGATGGATGGATGGATGGATGGATGGATAGATAGATAGATGGATGGATGGATAGATAGATAGATAGATAGATAGATAGATAGATAAGGCGGCCTAAAATTATTTATTGAAAGCACTTACAGCACATTGAAATGCCTTACGCACTGTTATGTGTCATTTTATGAAGTATTTTGACAATATCACTCCTTGATTCTTGTATAT
>OMNN01031861.1:28697-63697 GCA_900302755.1 Chromis chromis | reverse complement strand
GCCCCCGAAAATGCTTGGAGTTCAGATAGTTCATAAGTTAATTCAACTGGAATAAGACATGATTAAGTTAGTCTCTACAATCATCATAGCATTTAGAGTTTTATTTGCTCAATGAGCACTTTAAAGATCAGTCCGCTCTGTTTAGGATTCTTCAAGCAGGGCACATTATAGAGGACTCCTTACAGGGAGAAAGGGGAGTGTAGAGCTCAGTATATTGTCAGTTTTGGACTCACAGAGCTCCTGTGAGGTCTGTCACAGCTCCTGCAGACACCAGGTCCCTCAAGAACAGTTTTTCAGCACTTACATCATGCACCACCTGGATGATAGTAATAAAATAAGTAAATCACGAGCCGAAACATTGAGCCTCCTTACACTGTCAGTCTAAACTTACTTGAGCCTTCATGGCGTCCATGCGTATGGCCTCATAGTAGTGAAGTCTGGCCTCTGGATGCTGCATGTCGTAGCCAAACCCTGCCAGGCTGACCTGGTCACACAGCTGCAGAGCCATCACCACTGCACTGGCACCTAGCGTCGGCACCATCTTTTTAAGGAAAGAAAATTACTTTTGATCCGTTTTTTTAATGAGCACCAACTCTTCAGCAATATTTTCTTCATTAAGCATTATGCAACTTAATGGCATAAATCTTTACAGTTGTGATGCGTAATAAAATATGTGTTTTTGCTCATCTTTTACTAACTAGGTTGACAGCTCAGTCAATTTGTCTCTGGCTGGCATGTCCAGATTATTCAGGAAAGGTTCGGCTACCCAGATGTGCCATTGTTGATTCCTTATTTTTTCTATTTATATGCAGCATTGTATGAAAGCATATAACTATACATGAGCAGAATATGAGAGTGAGTCACAGTTTGTCATAAGAGACAGAATGTGCATGCTAGAACTCACATTTCCCTGTTTCAGAG
The DNA here is from genome assembly GCA_900302755.1 of Chromis chromis. Taxonomy (NCBI): domain Eukaryota; kingdom Metazoa; phylum Chordata; class Actinopteri; family Pomacentridae; genus Chromis; species Chromis chromis. Next base: position 62,776 of record OMNN01031861.1, on the reverse strand, counting down.
TATATTTCTGTAAGACTTGTCCCGTCTTGTGAATAATCTCAGGGTGGAGGATCTTGAAGCTCTCTGGTGTCAGAGGAATATCATCCACCACCTCCCTCCAGAACCACATTTTGGACCAGAAGCTCTGTTGAAAAAAATTAAACAACACAGGGGATGTGGAGCATGCGAGGCAGTGAGTGTGATGATGTGGGAGCAGTATTGCCACATGAGTTGCTGTGACACTCGTGGCTTATGTAATGCATCATTTCTGTGTGCAATAGTCCTTGTGATATAGGCTCACCAGAGGCTGCTTGGTGATGACAGAAGTGAGCCAGTCCAGGTCCAGGCTCTTAAAGACCACCAGAGCAACCATGGTTGTCTTTTTGTACTCATTTGCAGAATGAGGGGCTCCCTCTGGGTACATCAGGCGGATGGTGGTGCGTGAACCAGCATCTCGCTCAAAGCCGGAGACTGGAGCATTATTCAGCCTAGTGAAAGAGATGCAGTGCGTTTTCTTTGTGTGCCTTTTCCCTTAACATCTCTCCAATTTTGGCTGCCGTCCATCAGCACGTTAAAAATAGCCGCCATAGTCTATCTAAAATATCATTCCACTTGCGTCTGACGCTGGCACACATACCTGATAATGATGTCATACTGGTCTATATGGGATCCAAGATGGCTCCCGTGAAGAACCCCTCCACTGCCCACCACCACGCATCGCCTGCAGCTGCCTTCCCTCTTCAGTGATGGAGGCAGGCCAGGCTGAGGCAGAGAGGCAAGAGCTAGCGCCAGGTGCTCTTCACTGCCCTGCAGCCCCAGAGGAGGGGACAGATTCCACGGCCTGTCCTGCTGCACAAACACAGGGATGTCCAGGAGGCCTGCAGAACAGGACAGGGACTTGAGGTGGTCCAGACACCAGAGAGGCTGACAAGGATCTGACAGCAGGGAGGCTGACCGATTTAGTAAGGCCTGAACAGAAGATCATACATTCAAGTTAAGTTTGGTAAGAGCAAAACAGGTCCAGAAATCTTGCTAAGATGTATCTGTACCAGATCTTTAGGGTTTAGGTAGTCATCACTGGGGGCTGCCACCTTATCCAAGGGGAAATATGCAGGAATCAGAATAGCCGAGTAGCATCCGATCAGCAGCAGAACACTGATGGCGAAATTCTCCCTCCTGAACAGCAGAGAAAAAGACGAGAGAATAGCATGAATACATGATTAGTCAAGTTTATTGCAATAATTAAAAGTCTACAAGATAAACACAGCACTTTGAAAGAGTACCTGCTAAAGAAAAATTCCTTAGAGGCAGTCTTTGTGACCACTCGCTGTCTGTGAAAGACAGGTGTTGGTGTTGGAGCCTCTGCAGCCTCAGGGAGCAGTGGAGAGCCATCATCTGGGTCCTCTACACTCAAGTGATTCAGCATCACCATGGCACTTGTGCTTCCACCTGAGACATGCATGCATTATTGAATTAATGCTACTAAGCATGATGAATCATTTCATGACAACAATGTCATGAGCTAATCTTTCTATAGTCGACAGACACTCTTAGTAGCGACATGGAAGTATTTAAAGAGCTTAGAGTAGCATATCACCCAAATGTCAACAAGCACTCTCTTTTAAATAGTTTCTACACAGTAAAGCACCAAGAGGAACATCCCTTTGAGTAAAACAAACAGCATTACTTACAGTCAGTCTGGTAGAGACATAAGCCGGTCATCAACTGTCTCTTTGCCTGTGCTTCATGGTTGAAAGCAGCAGGATACATAAAGCTGTGCAGCTAAAATGGCTGCTGCTGCTTCCTACCCAACTGAACTCTGTCACTTCCTTCACTGACACTGGTTAACCATTAACATGTCACTTAGTCACACTCTTGCAGCAGCGCTTGTAAATAGTGTGTGTGTGTGTGTATGTGTGTGACCAACTGTCCATGCTGCATGAAAATATCAATAACAAAATGTGCAGAAAACATGTTCAGTGTGAGAGACATGTGATAAAGGAATACTGGATGACACTATAAAAGTTTAATGCACTTAAAAGGAAAACGATACAATAAGTCCATCTCTAATTGTTGATTTAACCCCTAAAAACTCATCTGTGTGTATCAGAGTTACACATATAGAATTTTGTTCTGGGAAAATAATTTATTTTTGCCTTAAAATGGCTGAGATGTGACTCTGCATCTAAATATCTGCATATACAATGTCCCTGCCCCTCTCTCCACTCACCACTCCCCAGTCACTGCATCTGAAGCACAATGTAAACACCTACACAATAGCACAAAGTTGTAATACTGGTCCCATACATGTTTGAATTAGAAACCGATTCTGAAGAAGAATTATAATACACAAGGCCCCGCTCTAGAAGTTGACAGGATTGGCTCCTTAGGTTTGTGACATATGAAACCCTGGAAGAATGAATATGTGTTTTTGAGACTGTCATTGGCACACTGCAGTTTCAAGGTGGAAATGCTTCACCATGGCGTTGACTGCTTATTTAGGTCACAATATGTCTTCCAGCACATATTAACAAAATAAAAACTAAATTTTTACTGAAGGGGTTTTTATCATATTTGTATATCTACTGCACATGTGTGAGTATTGTTTAAAATGCCTCTTCAGTGGTTTACTTTAATGGAATAATTACTGGCTAGGCAGTGATTGATTGTTGCTGTGCTATAAAACATGTACTTACAAGGTATCACTTGACAGTAATGGAACTTTTATAAATAGCATAATCCCCCAAAACAGTGTGTTTATGAGGGCTGTATTCCTGTAAAAGAGAAGTACAAGCTGTTGCAACTACAGAAGTGAGTAAAACCAGGAGCTTGTGGTATGAATATACCACAGTGCATGACATGCCTAAAGGGTTGGATGTATTTGTGCACGAATGTGTGTGCGTGCATGACAGAGAGGAAAATACGGAGAAGGAAAGGGAGACGGAGAATGTAGAGTTGGCAAGCACACACAAACATACATGCGTACACCTGTTTGTTGGGGTAACACAATGTCCCACTGTGAACCCAGCATTCCAGCCAGGAGGCCACTGGACTCGCAGCACTTGTGTATAAAGTGACACACTGTCAGCTTGGTTTTCAGACACTTTTCTTTGATTTGGCTCCAGGTTATTAGTCAGTATCTAATAGCTTTAGCTGTCCCAAATTACTTTATTTATTGCCTTTTTGTATTTTTGCATTCTACATGCCAGAAACAGAAACGATTGTGCAGTGGGCATCCAGTGGGATGGATCATAAAACAGGAGGTGAAAAGAAAACACAGGTAGGTGAGAGACATGTTGTTTCTAAACTGACTGTTGTGATGAGTATTTTACAGTATATTAAGTATGACTCCTGGAATAATAATCAGTAGACACTCACCACAAGGAAGTCTTTTAAACAGCACAGCAGAATGTATATTATGTAATATTGATGTTTTACTGTTACCACAATTTGAGAAAGTCCAGATTCATGAAAACATGTATAAATGTATTTTATGTGGCATTAATAAGCTGTTATTACATTTCAGTAATATCTAATGAAAGGTCACATGCACACAGATTAATTCAATGTCACTGATAAATTATGTAAAAACATATTAACAGCACATGAAAGGCACTTTACTGGGAATGCTACTATTGTTATTGCCAAGCCGAGCTTGCACTATGCTGTGAATTTATTTTGACATTAACACCGTCATTCCCAGCTCTCAACACCCCCTAGCCCACTTGGCACCACTGTTTTGCAAGCCAATACGACCTCCCTCGTCTAGGGTTTCTAAGAGTGTTTTCTACGTTTCTACTCTTTTTGTTATTTGCTAGGAAGAGGAGAGAGTGAGGAGACTCTCATCGGACCTACAATGTGAGATTTTAGACCTGAGTGCAGGAGAAAATATCCCAGAAGGATGCAAAAGAAAAAAGAAGATGAAGACAACCTACCCACCCGGGGTGTCTGTAGAACTCCCTGTGGTGAGCTGCAGTTTTCAGAAAACATGACTCATGTGCATAACGGAGTTGTCGAAATTGAATCTCTGCCTCTCTTGGTTCCTCTGTGTTTCTATGTGTTTCTGTGTGGACAGATAGGACCCGTGGATACTGCTGAATTCATGAATGCGGCCAGTCAAGGCAAAGTGAATGTAATAGACATGTATCTGGCTGATGGCGGGAACCCTGATGCCCAGGATGAGGTAGAGCTTTCATTGTAAAACAGATAAGTACATTTTCATTATATTAACACAATACCTGCTTATAATATATTTAATCTCTCCAGTTGAAGAGGACTGCGCTGCATCGTGCCTCTCTGGAAGGACACACTGCAGTCATCCAAATGCTTATAGAAAAAGGAGCCGATATCAGCCTAAAAGATCAAGTAAGATGCTTGTTTGTAAAGATGATGATGATACTGGGTGAGATTATCTTCTCACACTAGCAATCCAGGCTCGTGTGGCCCAAAGTCAGCCCTACTAATAGGACGGGGCTCTCCAACTGTGTTTCAGCTGGGCTCCAGGGCCATACACTGTGCCTGCAGAGGGGGAAATCTAGAGGTTGTAAAAGTCCTGAAAAGCCACGGAGCTGACCTTAATGTTAGAGACAAGGTGAATGTGTATTTTATTTGTGTCTGCATCTGTACCCGAACTCACATTTGTGTATCTGTGGACATACTCAGTCTCTTACAGATAAACAGTAGATTCTTAATGCATGAATTTGCATACAAATAACCCAGTCACAGTGTATATTCATGTCCCAATGCAGCTGTACAGCACTCCTCTGCATGTGGCCACAAGAACAGGCCACACCGCCATTGTCGAGTACCTGCTGTCCTGTGGTGCCAAAATGAACTCCAGGGACAGGGTAAGAGGCGAACAACAATGTGTTTCACTTTTTCGTAACAATTCAGTTGGAGCGATAATAAAATAAATTTTTTCTCATTTTAGGAAGGCGACACAGCCCTGCACGATGCAGTGCGTCTCAACAGATACAAGATAGTGAAGCTGCTCATAGCTGCAGGAGCTGACACAAAAATAAAAAATCATGTAAGTTTTACCACCTGCTGTGCATATCTCGCATAGCCTGAAAATGAAAATTTAATGGAATAGTTTGACATTTTGGAACTACACCCAGTATTACTGCAGGAAACAGCCATTTAGGTTTTCTCAGTAAAGGCTGGAATCAGGGGGAAGCAGCAGAAGATGGTTGTTTTTTTTCATCCATATGGAAACCAATATACAAAAAACAGCAATTTGTGTTTTACACAGGGATATGTGCCAGACTGTTTCTTGGCTGTGCACAATAACTTCCTGGAATCTCTTAATTAAGGTGGTGATGGTAACTGATCCTAGCCAAGAAACTGTCGAGCAGAGTCCCATAAATTGTCAAATTGGTGTTTTTAGACCATTTTTTAATATTAAATAAACAACATATAAGGTGGATCTTTTGAGATGACGGGTGGATTTTGTTACCTTTGGACTGAGCAGCGCTGGCTGTTTAAATGTCTCCAGTCTTTATGCTAAGATGCCAACCAGCACAGAAACAGCTTAGTTACATACCACATAATTGCAATGTCTACAACCTGATTCCAGGCAGGGAGCTTTGGAGGATGTCATGATCCTCTCTCTCCCACCGTGTTTCCAGCCTTTCAATAGTGATTAGATAATGAGAAAATGTCAACCTAAAAGTAGACAATATACAGTGCCGTGCAAAAGTATTTGTATTTTACAGAAATCTTCTATTTTTGCACATTTCTCACACTTAAATGTTCTAGGTCATCAAATTAATATGTATATTTATTGAATATCATAAAGAGATAACCCACAAAACACAAAATGAAGTTTTTAAATTATGGTTTATTGAAGAATTATTGAAAACCTATATCACCCCTGTGAAAAAGTAATTGCCCCCCTGAACCTAATAACTCGTTGGGCCACCTTTGGCAGCAACAACTGAAGTTCAATGTTTATGATAGCTTGTGATCTGTCTTTTACATTGCCATAGAGGAAGTTTTACCCACTTTTCTCTGCAGAATAGTTTTAATTCGCCACATTAGATGGTTTTCGCGCACCAACTGCCCTTTGAAGGTCTTAACACAGCATATCAATTGGATTCAAGTCTGGACTTTGGCTTGGCCACTCCAAAACCTTCATTTTGTTCTTTTTGAGCCACTCAGAGACTTGCTTGTGTGCTTTGGGTCGTTGTCATGCTGCACAGTCCATTTGGGCTTGAGCTTTAGGTCATGAACTGATGGGTGGATATTCTCCAGGAGGATTTTCTGACAGAGAGCAGAATTCATGGCTCCATCAATTATGACAAGTTGTCTAGGTCCTGTGGAAGCAAAGCAGCCCCAAACCATCACACTGCCACCACCATGTTTCACTGCTGGTATGACATTCTTCTTGTGGAATGCAGTATTAGCTTTACGGCAGATGTAACGGGACCCATGTCTTCCAAAAAGTTCCACCTTTGACTCATGAGTACACAGGATGTTATTCCAAAATCCTTTGGCTCATCTAGATATTTTTTTTGCAAGTGCCAGACGAATCTTTATGTTCTTTTTGGTCAGTGGTTTGCGCCTTGCAACTCTCCCATGGATGCCATTTTCACCCAGTGTCTTCCTTATTGTGGAATCATGTAGACAGACCTTAATTGAGGCCAATGAGCTCTGTAGATCTTTTGATGTTTGTCTGGGTTCTTTTGTGACCTCCGGGATTAAATATCGACGTGCTCTTGGAGAAATGTTGGTAGGCCAGCCACTCCTGGGAAGGTTCACCACTGTTCCACGTTTTCTCCATTTGTGGATAATGTCTCTCACTGTGGTTTACTGGAGTCCCAGAGCCTTAGCAATGGCTTTGTAATGCTTTCCATACAAACAAATGTCAATGACTTTGTGTTGCATCTGTTCTTGAATCTCTTTAGAACGTGGCATCATGTGCTGCTTTTTGAAACCCTTGAGCTACTTCAAAATGCCAGACAGGTTCTATTATAAATGTTTAGGTTCAACAAGCCTGGCAGTAATCATATGTGAGTGTGGCTGGTGATTTGAACCCAACTGCCAAATGAATTTGGTCATTTGGAAGACTGGTAGCTAAGGGAGCAATTACTTTTTCACATAGGGCAAAGCTGGTCTGGACAGCATTTTTCCTTAAAAAAAATAAAATCTGCATTCTTAGGTTATTTTTGTCTTACATTAAAAATTGTTTGATGATCCGAAACATTTAAGTGGGACAAATATGTAAAAATAGAAGATTTCTGTTTACATCATATAGTATATATCAAATACTTTTGCACATCACTGTACATTGTTATTATACTACACTGTATCATTACTTCTTTAAAGGATAGTTATTGGTTGCCTACAGGAAGCTAACATGCTGTTGCTCATTTCTCAACAGTGTGTATACACTATGACTCCACACTAACAAAGTAACAGTGTGATTACAGGAGGGAGTGACGGCAGCGCAGCAGGTTAAACAATGGCAGTCGGATATCATGGAGACCCTGCAGAGGCTGGAGAAGCTGAGGGAGGTGGGAGTGGTACCTCCTGAAAACAACTCAACAGAGAAGTGAATACTGCAGCTGTGTAAAGTTGTACATCTACTCATACCACTGACATATTAGTCTGTTAGGGGGCAGTCAACACAGGCCTCCTCTAAATGCCACAAAATTAGCTAATCTTACAAGGCTTTAGTTGATACTGTAACTGAGTAGATAAGGTTCTTGTGCCTTTAATTAAAAAACCAGTAGACACCCAGTGTATCTGGGACTTTTAAAGGCCCCTGGTGGTCCAGGGCCCCTGGGCAGGTGCCCACTTTGCCTGGTTGATGATTCAACCTTGACTCATACTGCCTCTTCTGTATAATGTCACTTTCTATAACTATCTGCCTCAGGTTCAAATTTCAATGCTGTAATTCCACTGCAGTGTTATGTACATCTTATTTGAGTATGTGCCTTGTTGTATAGGCATGATGGAATGTGTGCTCACTATCAAAATCTGCTGTTCCAGGGCATCACTGTAAAACCTCTGAGATTAGTCTGAACTTTGATACCAGAAACTGTCAGCCTGGGTGTGATGAGTTCAAAATGATCTGCTTATCTTAAAAAGGACAGAAAGGAAAAAAACATATGAATGATGAAACAAAGCTGAATTTCTCAAATCTTTAAGCCAGCCTTAGGCTTTTGATATTTGCTTTTAAAGAGCTTTATGATCTTAGGAGCACTCTCATGGATGTTTCATATCTGATTTGGGATGCCTTTGGAAGTTGAATAATGTTAATGTACAGAAGCTGTGTTTGAATATTCATCAAGAGCTCCTTGTTTTATCGAGGCAGCGGACAAGGCCAGAGCACACAGTAGCACTGTGTTTGAGACGTCAGCTGACGATAGCAGAGATGACTGGTATGCCCCTGCTAAAGTCAGGGATTCAACGGGAGCTCAGTGGACATATTTTCCTTCTATCATCAGTTGCTCAAATGTTCCTGAGGGAGGTTTGTCATTCATGCTGGGGAAAGCAACAACTTGCCGCTTTGCTTAGACTGTAATTTTTAAAGTACAGTTGATCATTATAAAAAAAACATTCATTTTGTTCAACAAATATTGTGGTACTGCTGTATTTTTAATCATGTGAATGTAAAATGCTGTTTTAAAATGCATACAGCTGAAATTTTCTGTTATGTACCAATGTGCTCATTGTAGGCAACTCATCAGATACATTATCAGTCACACACAATATTTCCTGTTTCAAGCAAGGCTGTGTAACTGTCAGGGACAACAGGAACACATACCACGCACAATATGAAGTTTTACACATGAAAATGTTGTATATTTTGTCAACCTAAAAACAGATATTGCAGCACATATCTGATGTAAAACAGTTCATATATCAAAAAAATAGAACAGGCTGAAATCATACTTAAATATGTTGGACTCATGCATGTTTTAGGTTTGTCGTTTCCAATTCCATGTGAACTACAAGCAGCCTGCTGCTGTGCTGTGATGTTGCTGAGGGCTGGAGTGCTGTAGAACGAGAAGGGGGATGGGGAAACGGGAGGTTTCTGCTTCATGCTGTGTTGGAGCCAAAATCCGGAGGAACCTGTTTATGCATGAAATGGTTACATTTCTTCCTGCAGCTGCAAATGTCCCATAATTCTGCCTTTATGTTAGAACACCAGAAATGGCTGCAAAATGATCTAAAATGGAACTGCTTCGTTACATTTCAAATCAAATGCAAAGAAAGACGTGCTTCCTTTTTTCACTGCAAGGCTTTATTAAACACATGGACTGTTTACCATCTCTGTGATACATAGTCAGACCTATTCCAGGAGAAGGAGGGGATACTGCGCAGTAGTTTTCTCTAAGAGCACTCAAAGCAACATTATGTTGTTACTCCAAAAAGGTAACCATGGCAATGATATTTTTCCAGGCAAGTGAAAGTCTGGACAGGCACGCTTTTGAAGCACCATTTGTTTTCCGTTGAAAATGGACATGTGACTCTAGTGTATTCAGTTCCACTCAGGCAGGAGTGTGGAGGCAAAGAAGGCATGAGCAGGTGTTGCCTCTGACATTGTGGAAAAGGAAAATACTATTAGACAATATGAAATACAGCCATTTACACTCTTTGCACTTACAGTAAACACTGAAATGTGCTTGTAGGTAGTGATATTAACTCATGCACTGCTCTGCTTTTTATGTGTCTAATGTTATCTTCAGTCTCTCTGATTGTACTTTGTAGTACAGTGTTGTACCAGAACGGGTATTCAAAGCAAGCCCAATATTGAGTATTGATTTTTTTTTCTCTTCATAGAATACAACAATGAAAATCAGTAACTGCAATAAACCAGTCCAGAGACTTCAGGCATATTTACAACAGAATATCACATCAATTCCCTGTTTAATCTACGCTCCTTTTGTTTTTTTGTGTGTGTACTTAACCCACCAGTGGATTTGTCCTCATTGATTTGTCTTTATTATTCAGCTGCGAGAAAAAAACACATGGTAGCTTCTGTTGACTGTTTCAGCCTTCGCTACCTGCAATATCATTTGATTGTCTTTGGTTGAAGTTTCTATGTCGGCAACCCTAGTCAGACCACGTCTAATAATGCTTTGTAAGGCCTATTAACTGTTCAAGTACACTCAATTAATCTGTAATCACAGAAGAGCTGTGATTGGCTATTATAGTTAATAAATTATGAACACCTCAAAATACTTAGGAACACAAAGGTCAGACCAAACACAATCAATAACAATAAATATCTATACACCTCACAGAAAAAAACTCCTCCATTAGTATTACATACTCTTAAACACATATCTACTATTTTCATTCAGCTGCCGCAATTAAGATCTCTTCAATGCATTGAGTGATGTTTTGGGGTGTCATCCAGATCTTTCAGGCTAGACAAGGGAAAACTTGAAAGAATCTTATCCAGCTGAGTTAAATCTCCTCTGCAGTGATTTCCACTGGGAGCAGAAGGTTTATTGGAAAGAGGAAATTTGCTGGACTTGTGAGTGATGGGAGCTAAAACTCAGCACCAGCTTAGCAACGTGTCTCTCAGAGAGAAGGCAGTCTTCAAACAGACCTCAAGCTTGTTAGGATGACAGACATCTTAGAGCGAGTGATGCAGAGGGGAAGGGAAGGAGAGGGCGCTGTGCGTCATCGGATTTTCAAACGGACCCCCTTCAACTACTTTCTTTGTACAAAAATGTCTTTAAGGCAAATGTGAATACTGATCCTCTAAAAGGAGAAACACTGGTGACAAAACTGACTCCTTGAATGATAAAGTTTGCAGCAGCACTGTTAATTGGGATGACCTGTCCTGTGGAGTGTGAATGAATAGACATTATGCAGTTTACATTCAGTGTTTTTCATCAACACACTGTTTCTATTTTTGAGGCTTGACAAGTGTGTCAAATGTATTTCTTCCATCATAAAAGATTTATAAAGCCAATTTTTTAGTATTTTAAATAGTGCATTGTTTAGGTCCATGTTTGATTAGTCTACAGTCCTCTTCACTGGCTTTGTGGGCATATTGTTGTGATTCTTTGTGCATTACCACCAAAAACTCTCCATCAGCAAGAATGTATATCACATAGCCAACATGCTTTTGCACGTTCGTGTGCATCCTCATGCCTGTGCATGATAAAAACAAAATGGGGACCCATTTGTAAAAGCATTGTTCCAGAGTATTACCAAAGGTCAAACATTTACAGGGTACCTTTAAGTTTCACTCTGTTGTAGAGATTGCAGCATTTTTAAGGTGGGTTTATCTCATTAATGGCTAACATCTAAAGTATGTAGACTTACGAACTCTTCATGAATAAGATGTGCAATGACATTGTAAGAAGAGGTCTCCTATTTCCTGTTTTTTTTTTTTTTTGTATCAAGGCTAACTGTTCTAGAGGAAAACACTAAGACACTGTTTATGAGTAAGAATCAGAACAAGAGAAAAAAACAGCAGCATTTGCTGTTTATACGACTTGTGAAGTTAAAGGTGTGCTTCATGGTGTTGTGCATTTTCAAGTCAGTCATCCACAAAGCCATTATTTGGTCGAATTGCATGTGCATTCCAAGCCACTGTGAAGGCGGAGCAAGGAAGATGCTGAAAGAGAGAATGATGGTGAAAGAAGACACAAAGAGAGAAGAGCTTGAGGGGAGTATACATGTACACGTTCCCGAGGCTCTCCTGGAAGGTGCTGGAACTCTGACTGTGTCTTCTCACAGGGTCCATGGCAGTCAAAGTGCCAGGCTGTGAGCGTTGGAGGCCGAGGCCTGAGCTCGCTGCACCACTCCTGGACACTTCTCTCTCTTCTGCAGCTTGTGGTTTTGAAACATACCCTCGTTTCGTGGGACACCATGAGTTCCATCTGGGAAAGTCAATAGCCCTGGAGGCACAGACACAGGACACTATGATGAAGCAATATTGATATCCTGATGGAGAGGCTATTTCAGGGGTGTAACACACTTACCATATCCCTCAACACGTCCGTCTTTGAACTCCCCTTCAAACTTCATTCCATCGAATCGACTGAAGACTCCCGTGCCTTGAAACTTTCCATGAGCAAATTCTCCTTCATACCTGACAGAGTGAAAATAGATTAGGGTCTCATTTGTAACTTTTGACTGAGCATAAAGCTTGCTTTCTTTTTGTCTCACTCTTGCCCACACACCTGGATCCATCTGTAAAAAGCAGCACGCCAGAGCCATGGAAGAGTCCATTCTCAAACTGGCCAGCATAGCAGGTTCCATCCTGAAACTTGAGCTGGCCAACACCATGCCTCCGACCTGGAAAACCCCACACCATCAGAGTGAGTGATACAACATTGACCAGATGATGGACGCACGAGAAACCTTGACTCCATAACCTTAATATCATTTGCTGGTGCACATTTTAGCTACATGTGTGTCATCATGCCTCCTCCAACCACTTAGCCCCGTCTGCATTACTCTTTGGTAATAGTGAGTAACGCACTTTAAAAGACGGCCGACTGAGCATGACATTTAACCTTGCGATGCGGCTCAGGGTTTTATATTCACTTTTATTGTACGGCCACTACATATGTCACATGAGTCGGTACGTGCTTGGATTTAAATACCCACCCACCCCCCTCAGATAAAGGTTTACCACTGAATTAGGAGTCCCATCTGCCTCCTGTGCAGTGAGAATTACAGCAGTCTAATCCCGCAGATATTTTAGCAGGGATTTCTACTTTAGGATTCAGGCTGTGAAAACAGTCAAGGAATGTACTTGCGTTGCCCTCATCGTAGCCCGTGATCCACTACTGAAGCTTGTAATCATGTCAGAGGGCATATACCTAAAACTGGTGTGCAATACGTTGTTGGCACTAGTCTTTATTACTGTGTTATTACTATTTTATTTTTGCTCTGTGTGCTTTCCACTGTACTGTTGTGCTGTCTGTGCTGTGCACTGCTGGAACCACAATTTCCCTGAGGGAACCCTCCCAAGGGATTAATAAAGTTTCTATCTATCTATCTATCTATCTATCTATCTATCTATCTATCTATCTATCTATCTATCTATCTATCTATCTATCTATCTATCTATCTATCTATCTATCTATCTATCTATCTAACTGGCTTTTACTTGTAATTGCTACACTGAAAAAAGGGTGAATCTGATGAAGTAGTACACAAGATAAAATTGTCTTTTCATTGATCTAAAAGCAGTTGAAAATGTTCACAAACCCAATGTCAAGACAAAATAAAACCTTCTAAATGGTTATAGTTTTAAAATTGTATTTGGTTTCCAAACAGCAGCTGACAGACGACTCTCTAAGATTTCCCAAACAGGTCCAAAGTCTAATCCAGAAGATCTGACAAAGCCGGAGCTGGTAAATCTGGCTGTTTGTCTTGTTCTACCAATGCTAGCTAATTGGGATTTGACTAAATAGCTTGAGCTTGCATGTCACTGTATCACTGTATGTGTGTGGGAGACAGTTAAAGCAGTGCGAGCATCCTCATAATCTTTGCCACACGTGGAAATTTTGACAAGGTTTCCCCTTCACGGAAAGTTTGCATGCAAATTCATTAAAAGAACACCATATGCATCTGCTGCCATTGGTGCTTGTGTGCATTTCTGCTACCTTCTCCATAATATAACATCATTCATCTAAACACAAATGACTCTAGTAGAATAATATGAAATCAATACCTATACTTTGTTGAGTGCACCCTAGAGTTTCCAAATGAAAACTGCAAATGCCCTCTCTTGTCCTGCACAGATGGTTTAATGAGCATCAGGCCCATACGCAGGCAGCTCAGTTGTTACCTTAACTAACGCCATAAGATGTGTGTCATTCTCCTCAGCAATAGCTTTGTTAAATACGATCAGAGTTGACCTGCATGTGTGCACGACACCACGCTTAAATGATAAAAATCGACTGCAGGCTGCAGAGCTGACCGCATGTGTAGGTAAGTCTGGGAAAAATTATTTCTGAAAGTAGAGACATGTGCTTGGGAAAGCTGCCAGAAAAACATTCACTGCAGTCGCTATCATTATTAAAACTTGAGGGGAGAATATAGGGGTTGTGTTCAGTTTTTGCAATTAACAAATACTGACTTTATGTAACAAACACTGACTAGATTTTCCACCACATCCTTTCTCTTTGCTGATAACTACAACAAAGACACCTCAGAGACATTTTACTATGACTTGATGCACACTTGTCTCATTTCTGTTCAGATGGTAATGCTCAAATGCACAAACTTTCTTTAAAACTGAGAAGTCTTGCCTTCTTTCCACTCGCCGTGGTACTCTTCCCCACTGGCATAGGTGAAAGATCCTCTGGTCAGAGTCATGGTACCCCTGTTAACAACACACAAACACAACTCAATGACAGCTGACACCAGCAATTTATAATTAAAAGAAAACCACACTGCTTGGGGAATATAAATCCAAAAAAAGAGGGGAAGTTACTGTCTGTTTAGGACATATTGTTAGAATTGATTATCTTTTGCTCATGTAATCTGAGACAGTGGTGATGAAAGCAGCAATCCTGTGTTCTTTACAACACTCAAGCTTATTGTAATTTAGCACTACTTTGAATACGTCAAATGAGTAAAGAAATATAAAAACTGCACACATGGCTTAATTTGATTTTCAGGACATGCAGCTTTCACAAGAAAATGCCCAGTGTAGATTTTTTTGTTTAAATAATGTGGAAATTACTCATATTAGTGGTGAGAAAATAGCTGGGTATAGGTGCACATCATTTTAAACTGCCCTGTATGAAGGGATGAAGACACCGGATTCAATAACTGTGTTTATTGCACAGTGCATGTTGGCCGTGACGCAAAGCACACTTGGGCGTAACGCCTTCTTCCAAAAGAAACGTGACTGTGGCACGACTGCAGGACTAAACAGAAGCTTATCGCTCCTCGTTTATAGAATATCTTTCTTTAGAAACCAGCATTGTGTGACAGAATGGCAGGCAGGTGTTATTTTACCCGCGCGATCGCCGTCGAATAAATATTTCATCACACCGCCACTGAAACACTCTTAATGATATTGCAAATATCTAACTTGTGCTGTCAATATGTTTTCGATCGGTGCAGCCTTCACGTACATGTTGCTGAACTGTCGCTTTTAATGCACCAGCGTGTAAATCGTAACCTATAGAAACGCATCTATGAGGGAAAAAGCGACAACACCTATTAACGCTATAATTTACCTGCACACTACGTTTGTCGTCTTTGAAGCATGGAAACCACCGTACAGGAGCGAAGGGGCGTAAAATGAAAACACCGGTTACGTCGCATTCAGGCGTTGCTCGGAAGCGGCGCAATTACAAAACGCCTTCCCGTATAACAACATTCACATCATTTCACTTACTTTATACGCACTTTTACCCACAATCACTCAGCGTATCATCTTCTATAGACAGCGAATTCTTCTCTACGTAACGTTTTAACTTCGGTTGCCGTGTTTGTGTTGACGTTTGGGAGCGCTCCAGCTCAGGATTGTGAGAAATCCGATAACACTTGAACGCGGCATCACAACAGCACTGGAATAGAGTGGTGCAGCTTAGAGACAGTGGCAGACATATTTATAAAAAGGCTGTTGGGTTTTTTTCTGAAGCTCCTTGACAGTTATTGCCGTTGATGTTGCTCGGTTGCTCCCTGCAGGCCACGTGTATATGTCTAAATGATTTCATTAAGCATGTGATAGGTGTGTTTGGACAGCACTAATTTTAGTTGTGCATAGGACTGACAAACTTAGTCATCTGCTACTGTTCTTGAAAATCCAATTAAGATACCAGTACTTCACCAGAAGTCCTGCTGGTCAAGAAGCTTTGGAAGGTCCCTGTCCTCACACTTTTGCAGAGGACTTTACTATCTTACTTTAGCATGTTGCTAATTAGTACATGTGGATGAAACATAATCAGATGAAATGAAAATCTGATCAGGTGATGTCCCTGAATTAAAAGTCAGAAAATCAAAGTGATAACAGTCCATCCTATGGGGAACATGAATGTGTAATCCAAATTTCACACCAACCATCCAATAGCTGTAATAAAAACATCAACTATGTTAGCCTCATGTTGGCATCGGAGGAAAAGTCAAATATCATCAAAGCCTCTCTGGAAACCAGAAATATATGTATTAAAATAGCCAGTAGATGTTGAGATTTCATTAGAAGAGTGAAAACTGTTGGTGGCCCTAGAGGAAATGTCAGAGAAACCCCGTCATTAGGATTCATTCTCTGGGAATCATGAGTGTCTGTGCAAAATATCATTACTATATTTTGGAAACCCGCAGTTATCACTGTGAAGCTATTTCACTTGAAGCCAAAAATGATAAACTGACGACGGTGCTAGAGGAAATGTTATGAAGTTGGCTGGCCTCATCCTCTGGGTTATACGCCTCCACAAAATTCCATATAAAACTATCAAGTAGTTTTTAAGACATTTCAGTCTGGATTAAAGTGGTCCACACTGCAGCAATACTGAGAGCCCTGTTAAAAATCATAAGATGCAATGAATGATGGCCATAGTGACTGGGCTGTAGACTACTTTTTAATCCTCAAGTTTGGTGTTTTGCCATCACTATCTTGCTCTTTTGAAACTGGAAGTGGTGATTGAGGGGTGTACCTGACGGAACCTGAAGACAATGTGCACATTGATACGGTAGCAACATGTCAATCACAACACAGCCTGCTTTATCATCTTCTTTCATCTAAATGTTATTAAAATTCACCATGAACACGTTGTATTTACATAGTCTTAAAACTAGTGATGAGATCATTAATTCTATAGGAGAGTGTTAGTCTGACCCACTAGATGTAGATTGCAGGTATAAGCTTGATGTTCGCCATTAGCTTCTGCTAGCTACATGTTATCATTTTATAAAGTCCCTTCATTTCGGAAAAAAACAACAACAACCTCCAGGCTAGCAACCTACCACACTTTTTTTCTGAGGATTTGAATCATGCAGTAAGACAGCCCTACTAGTTTTTGTCAAATACTATTTTCTTGGCACTCATAAAAACAAGCCTACATGTGATAATGAAGTGCTGCCAGACTATTCCATGCTGCAGAATGATCTGGCTATGCAAGACTACTTTCTCAGAGACTTTTATCCAGATATTTTAGCAGCTGAAGGATACACAATCTGCTGGCCATTAGAATGATTACAGGTTTAAGACATTTCCACATTGGCTTAACTTTGTACATCCGGAGGCTACACCCCTCTTTTAGCTATATACATCCATCCATCCATTATCTATACACCGCTTAATCCTCTGTAGGGTCGCGGGTCTTTTATATACAGTCTATGTTAAAAATGCAGAAACTGCCTCGAGGCCAAATAATTTCAATTTATTTTAGTCACTTAATCAAACTCCCACATACTACTTGCCACACAGATAACCCAGGGCCTTTGTGGCCCCTGTGGGTGTATGGTACCAGGGCGATCGATTGCTTTGCCTTGTTAGTTATCTAGCCTTTAGTGAAGCTCAGTCTATGTTACACAGTTACTGACCTTTCAGCTTAAAGCTGAAAATACCTAAGCCACATTTGATATGATATAAACTGCAAAGGGATCAACCTAAAACCCACAATCTGAAATTAAATATGAAATGAAAACGACATTATTGTTGTTGTTGTTTTACATTGGTGGTATTCATTTGTATATTTGATAAGGTATTTACAGGATGATGTAATCAGGCTGTTTGATTAAGTGACTGTGTGTTGCTGAGATCTGCAGGCATTTCCCTCTGAAGTGATTTCCTCCTCTACGCGCGTTCACATAGCAGAGCGCTTCCTCTTCCGTGCTGGTGCCCGCCAGAGAGCGATAGAAAATGGCGAGTCTGTGCAGGAGGCAGCAATGCACAATCGACAGGCGCGGCTTTCGGCAGGAACTTGACTCGTGGCGACACAAACTCATTCACTGTGTAGGTAAGGATAATGCCAATTACACACTGTACAATTTTGCGGGCTGAATTTCGCTTCTATGTGACCTTTATCGCCGTAAATACCCGTCTATTACCGCACTCACTAGGGGCATCTCCGAGCGACTTTTTTGTCCTCAACTGTTTCCTTCTCACGACAGCCAGCCGGAGCAGTTAGTTATATGTTGTAGTTTGTGACCATGTTTCACCACTTCTTGGGCCTCCTCGCTGTTTTTTTATCGTCTTTGAGCCTCAACTGGAGACTTTATGTGTCTGCTGGCGTAACGTTAGTTTGTTTAAAGGGCACCGTGCTTGTTTTAAAGGGAGTGTCACTGAGCGACGCGTCGGCCGAAAGCAGCCCGTTTGCTAAATGCGCGTTCCCGAGCGATACTGTATTTTGGATGGGGGAGGGCGACATATAGACGAGAGGTGATGTTTTCACTTAACATTTAGCTTACTAGCTTGTCTCAAATTACCACCCGTGGACGCGCATTACTGCATTGAGGAAGTGGCAGAGACCCCACTGCTGGACATGTTACCTTTTTCGACGATACACCAGTGAAACTTCTCTAACGTATGTGACTAAAAAAAACAAACATTTGTTGACTCAAAGCTTGTTGCACTGTGTTAACGAGCGTGGGGGCTGATGCTAATCTATGTTTTTCTTACAGTAAAGGCCGAACATGGTAAACAAAATACCTCCTTAACATGCTATCGTTTGGCTAAAAGCACCACTCTCTCATACAAAGATGCTAGCATGGCTGTAGACCTTTAATCTTTTGCAACAACAGCTCAATTAAGGAGAATTTAAATATAGAAAGTATATAAGTGTATCTCAAGTCTTTCCTCATACGTCTGTTTTGCAGTAAATGTGCTATTTAGGATTAATATTCTGCAGCTGAACATAATATTTAGCATAAACAATGTAGTGTTACTCCTAAAAAAATGACAAGAAGACACAATTTGCCATTTGTTCCATGTAGTTATGTTGTTAGCCACATTCATTCTTTAAAATTCATGCATGAAAATAGGCTTTTAACAGTGCTCAACTGGAGAAAAGGCTTGTGAATAGTGCTGCGCAATTATACACAAAATGAAACGCCAGACTAATCATTTAACCTTCTTTACAAGTGGCAGATGACTGGGATGCCTAAGTACTAAATGTGTTGTTTATGTAGACCTCCATGGCCAATATGAAGGTCCCGTGATACATTTTCTTTTACCGTCTAATTATCATGCATGATAATAGATGGCTTTAGTAGTTTAACGCAGTTTGACAGAGAGGTTTGACGAAGAGGGAGGGGTCATTTTTAAATCCTCGCCTTGCCAGCCTTCTCCGTGTGACTCAGTAACATAGCAACAGCCAGTATGGACATTTTGCACCATCACACTCAGACTGATCACGCAAATAAGGAGCAGAGAGTTGCTTAGTGAACCCAGTGTTTATTCTAAAATTAGCTTTTACTGGTTTAGTCATAATTCACATTTGAGGTTCTTCTCACCTTTATCTGTCAGATAGGAACATATCTGATTATTTACAAGAATTATTACCGGGATTCGTTCCTGTATTGCCTTAAAAAGGAACACAGCATACTTCATTAAGCGACTGTTTCATATTACAGAGCTGTCTGCATTTGGCTGGATAGAAAAGAACTT
Organism: Chromis chromis; assembly: GCA_900302755.1. Taxonomy (NCBI): domain Eukaryota; kingdom Metazoa; phylum Chordata; class Actinopteri; family Pomacentridae; genus Chromis; species Chromis chromis. The sequence goes on along the minus strand of OMNN01031861.1, from coordinate 43,251 downwards.
GAATGTTTGAATCATAAGGACCAAAATCACAGACATAAATTTGTCGGTCCATGGTTAAGTAATGGTCTGGTTGATATTTTATGCAATATAATTTAAATTTTAATGCCTCGACATGAATATATGCAGTGTTTTTCCTTGTGACTTTTGGCAGAATGTAAAACAGATTTTAAAACAGCATTTAAATCGGGAGACACAGACTATTTTAAAACCCAGAACACTACTTCTCATGCTGCTGATCTCAAAATGTCACATTACATCAGTTTCACACTAAGTGGCTACTGTGTATAGATCTTATTGAGATGTACAATGTATACAGAAGACATGCACTATGTGTGTGCACGAAAAGTAAAGTTTAAAGTTTTCCTGACATTTAAGATGTTTATGCTGTGGCATGTTTAAAGTTTAAAGCTCTTGCTGTATGTGGAGTAGGCCAAAGTCTGATTTTATTATTTTAACCCTTTAAGACCTGAGCTTCAAAATGTCCGCCTGGTCTTTTTTTCTTATTTTGATTACAAAAGGGTCAGAAAATGTCCTGTGAGTGCTTGTGCCCCTTTTTTCAGAGGAAACTTTCAATATCTGGCAGTTATTTACAATTTACTGCCTGTTATAAGAGTGTAATGATGGTTTAAGATGAAGAAAAACACAAAAACAGAATTCGATTTCAGTGTTTTAGTGGGGAAAAAACTATGAAATTGAGCATACATTTTTTGCGGCTTTTTTTTTTTTTTTTATCACACAGGGCAGTTCTCTGCTCTCTGGGAACAAAGGGGCTGCTTCGAGAGCTTCCTGGGGGAATGGAATTACCGTAATGACGCCATATTGGCTGTAAAGCGCAACGCCTCAGTTTTCAGAGACTGTTGGATTTTTTTCCGATAGTACAAACGGTGACATAATTACGGTATTCCAAAGTGCGCTTGTCCAAACGTGTCGGCGGCGACGTGCTTAGGACTTAAAGGGTTAAAGAGCAAGTGCAGAAAAACAAGGCTGGTCCCAAATATTCGAATATTCGAATATCCGAATATTCGTTCGTTGTGGTGGTATTCGGATGATAATTTTGATATTCGAATAGTCGTGGGCGACCCTGCCACATTAGTAGGACTGTAATTAATAACTACACTGATGATTGTTGGCACTTGGCAATGGCTATTTAATACAGCTTCCATAGAGTGAACAAACTTATTCCAGCTAAACTACAATGCAAGGTGGGATGAGTGATTGTCATTGAAAAGAAAATGGAGAGAGAATAATAGCTTTCTGACCGGTCACTAGCTGCAGACCCAGGACTGTTCAGTTAGAGAGTTCCCCCTTTATGATTGACAAATGTCCCTTGTGTTTGGGCTATAATTGTAAGGCTGCAGAGTACATGACAACAGCATCAGTCTGCTGGCTGTAGAATGGCATATTCTGTCCATGACAACAAGGACATACTTTTGTTTGGCTTTTTGGTGGAGAAGGCTGCACGCCACCACCACCACCCCACTGAAATGGACATTTTGTCTTTGTGTATTTAATGTGAGCAGTAAAACTGCAGGGCAGAGACAAGCGCGATTGTCCCATAGAACAGCGGCAACAATTGTCTGTATGTTTGACCATACATGTGTTTATGGTTCTCCAGCCCCCAGATGCAAACTGTGTGGCTGAAAATGTGTTGGGTCTGGATTTTGGAAAATTTGGAATGGAACAGGACCAGCTAACATTGGAAAATGCCTGGAATTTGAGTTATTTATGTTTGTGTTTGACACATGGGTGAGTGGGATTAAGTACTTGCTCAAACATATAAAAAGAAAATGTTGACATCAGGCAGATTTTCTTGTTTATAATTTAACTTTTGCATGGCCCATTTTCTGCTCCAGCATGCCCCCTCTGTTGAGCTTTTGGCCTACATATTCCTAATTTGCAAAAAGAGCTGGCAGACTTCGGTTGGCATTTTGCAAGACATGACCAACAGCTTTAATGACTGTTTTTGAATATGTGTGTGTGTGTGTGTGTGTGTGCCTGTGCGTTTGCTTGGACATTTGTGTGTGTACGCACTCTCTTTTTCCATATTTGTCTAAAATCATGGTGGTCTCATATTTGTTATTCAAAGTTATGCTTTGTGCAGCATTACACCATTTGACTGTCAGTTTGCATCATATCACGTTAAGTATTCATGGAAGACTTTTTTCTTATACTGTAGATGTTTCTCAATGTTGCCACCTCATTGCTTGCTCTATAGCATGATCCAACAACTCTATATTGCTTGTAATGAACAAGACTTGTAGCAGCCAAATCAGATTTCAAGCACTGCTTTTTGCTCGTGTCAATGTAATATCAAAACTCATCTGTTGCCCTGCAGTAAGTTGCTTCGTGTGGATAGCATATTAGGCAACAGTAATGCTTTTTAAGATGGTTTGACATTAGGCTTGGTCTCTATGTGGTGTACAGCATATGTGGCAGCTTAACTAATTTGTGCAACTTTGCCATCTCTGCACTCATCCTTCAGCCCTCGGGCCCATCTTACATCTTCAAAGAGCATTGCTCAGGGAGCTCAGTGACCCTCATCATACCAAATTATGCTCTTGTGAGCATCGAAATCTGAACGTATGATTTTAAAACATAACGCAGTCTTAAAAGAGTAACGATTTTATTGATTATCTATTTCTCTTGTATGCCCAGAAGTTGTGGCTAAAATTGCCAGCTTTAGCAAGGTTTATTTTGACTACAGTTCCTAGAGAAGCTCCTGTTCTATGAGCTTGTGGTCACTCCTTCAGAGATAGTCTGTGTACAGTAGTTGAGTGGGGGATGGGTTGAGTGGGGGTTGATGCAGCACTGTACAGTGTTAGCACTAGAGCGGCAGAGGGAAAGGGTGGGTCATCCACTGGAAAGAGCACCACTATCCCATGTTATACGTTAGCATTTTATCAGCTTCCTAAATATGTTTTTTTGTGATATGTAAATCATAGAATAAGTACTTCAGAATTGGGTGATCGGGTGTAGGGTAAACAGACATGCTAGGAACTCTTGCCAAGTTTCTCATAATAATAATGATAATAATAATAATAATATGTTTTGTACTCATTGTCTTCCTGCTGCCAACAAGGGATACAGGCTTTCTTTGTGCTATTAAGGGTAATATACTTGCCATGAACTGGAAAACGTGAACAATTTGTAGGTTTTCAGGTAAAATTTCTGACCTGTGGTGTAGTGTTTTGTCTTTACCACGGCACTCTAAATATGTTTACACTCCTATTTTGGGACTCTGGTTGGCGTCTTCCATATAAAAACTGGCGCTGAGGCTTGTGTGCTGTAATATCGTGTAATTTAATGAAGTTGAACAGTTGAAATATTTGTAACCCAAGACCACAAAACAACCCTATAGCATTATTAGACTATCTGGATACATTCTTCTATGTCAAAGTTGAACAGCAACATTGATGTTGTCATTGAAAACAACATTTTACTGAACATATAATGTACTGCTGGAGCCTTCTTCTTCATGTAGTACGTTCCTACTATCACTTGGGCACTGGATTACCTAACAACACTATAGTTTTAGGCAGTATCAACAGTCATAGTGGTTAAAGCAATGACACAGAAAAATTAGATCACATGTTTATTAATGTAAAATTAGTATTTATGAATATTTTCTGAGTCACATAATTGTGTCAGTTTCATTTGTGTCACAGAATCGAATTAAACACATTGGAATGACATGAATGGCATCATGTACTTGCAGTGCTCTGCCAAAAATTGCAAAATGGTTGCTTATTGATTTTGTCCATAAGCTCATAAAAGAAAGCTAACCATTCGGCTACACTACCGAGCTACATAGTGCCAGAAATAAGCAGTAAAGAGGGTTTTATCACGCATTATGTTTAATTCACAGTGATGTACACCATAGGTTAAGGTTAGGATTTAGGAAGGCTAAGCTGATCCCAGATCTGTGGGATTTCTCTTTCTAAGTGCTGGTGGGAAGGACAAGGGTGTCGCACACTCCAAATCTTTCCGTCTCTGATTGGCTAGAGATGTAGGTCAGAAGAAGGCTAAGGCAGATTGGACAGGGTTGCTGCTCACTGTGAGCGTACATAAGCTCCATGAAAGACGTAGAAAGTTTCATGGTTGGGGTGTGTGGTTGATATTTAATTGAAGTTATTTACCAAGTTACAAAAGAGTTTCTTGTGGTTCCAGAAAAGTCGAATGCAAACCTAATTTTAGGCTGAAATGTAAGTGCAAGTATGTCAGTAAATCTCACTCGCCTAAGAGGAATTTCTCTCCTGTCAGCAGGCGTCCCACATGGAAAACCTTGATTGAAAGCTATTCGCTCGCAGAGATTCCTCTGAGAAGTAGTATTAGTGTGTAAAAATTCTGGTTAAGAGTATTTTATAATTTTGCATTAGTAATCAGTTCAAATTTCTTATTTAAAATGGAATAATAGTAAGATCACAGGGGTGTGACGTCCACTTCAGCAATGCTAGACAAATTAAACCATCCTTCTTTATTGGCAAAAGGAGCACATGTATTTTGATATATTTAGTTAAAAAAATGTTACTCTCATCTCCAAAAATAGATTTTTCATTTCAGCATACCTTAGACTGAAACTGTGCCTTCACTCAGCTTTACATTGCCGCAGGGCAAGCTGCAGTATGTACTTGGAGTAAAGGGAAAATCGAGCCAACAAGGGTTTTAAATAGCAAAATTATCTTTGCTTACTCATTAGTCAGACCTTACTCTGTAGCTGAAAATATAAAAAAAAATTGTAAAATTAATGTGCACTGATTGATAGGGCTGTTCCGAATAGCAATTGCCGTCCTTCGAATATTCGGGTCCAATTAATGACGACTATTCAAATATTCGGCTCGAGCCGTAGCCGTCCACCAGGGGGGGACTTAGAATACAATTATTCGTTTACTAACACGGGTGAAGTGGAGCATGACATCGGAGTTGGTAGGTCTGCGTACTAGAGCCTCGGCGGCGCCCGGCGGGGTGCGCATGACTATTCAAATATCAAAATTATTATCCGAATACCACCACAACTACCGAATATTCGAATATTCGGGACCAGCCCTACTGATTGATGCTTTTGAGACTCAAAGCAGTAAGGCGTGCTTCCCCCCCCTGATTTTTGCAGTGGCTGAAGATTGCTAGCCCCATTAGCATTACATCTTTGTCGTCACTGTCTTTTTTATTAGTCCTTGTTAAGTTTTAATATTATTGGGTAGGTGTTATATAATACTGGGGCCGTTTTTCTTTTTTTAATCACTTTGTACCTGTGCTTATTATTGTATCTGGAGGCTATCTGATCACCATATAGCAAACCAGATATGTGTAGCAGCAGCTCAGTGGTGTCCTAATTCCCTTGTCAGTGTAATTAATTGGTGAATGTTCCTTCAGACAGGAAATACACCTTAAAAGCTGAACACTGTGGTGTTATTTCTGCATATGGCAATTGTAGCAAAGTAGCAGGGTACACAACGCAGTGACTTGTTGGTGTTTTTTATTTTGTGCATTGGGCATTTTAACTTTGACCATTATTCAGTTTTTTATATGCTTATATATTTTTTAGAGGTTGCATGACAATTCTACACGCTATAAATATTTTATCGTTAGCACATGTACGCAGCTTGCTCTTCTAAAGTTACGTTGCGGGTCCCAAAATGGTTGGGTTTTAAAGAGGCTTGCGTGTGGAGGTTCTTTTTATCGGCCACTATAACATACTGTCCTCTGCTAGTAGGAAAGTGTAATATTGCCTCAAAGTCATGGTTTACAGTATGACACATTTTTAAATGCCCTAAACTGAATTCCTGAAGAGTAGTTTGATGTCATGGCGCTGCTCTGTCAAACGAAAGTGGATGACCTACTTTTCTACCCGTGCCTCTGAAATATTTCAGAAATAGGATTGGATAGCTTCAGCTGAAGTCCTGTGCACTAACCCAGAAACAGACTCACGCTGCAGCTATAGGCAAGGCTGTGCTTCACCACTTCCCCCCCTCCCTCTCTTTATGTTTGGCTGCTGAAAAGTGGGTGGGAATTTGTAGGGAAGCAGAGTGAGGCATTTTAACAGATGACAGCTTTTATTGAATTCACTGTGAGTTTTGGAAGAGAGTGGATGGTAAGGGTTGATAATTTTCTCACTACTTTCTCTACTCATCTGTGAAGAGCAGTTTAGCATTTGCTATGATTTGTAGTTAGATGACCAATTCAATTAATTTGGGTAATTTAACTTGTAATATTTTTTGTACAGGCCTAATAAATGTAATGTTCAATGCTTCTGTAGCTATAGGCTTCATGCTGGTTTTTAGGAACTGTATTTTTTATGTTTAAATGCTTCAAGCGTGGTGGTGTGAGTCGTTACTTTTGGCCTTTTAGTGGCTGACACATTTAGAAAAGTGCACTCTCATTTAAAATCCAGTTCAGTAGACAGATGTTCTCTTTGACCTCTTTAGTGGTTGATTTAACGCATGTAGTTGTGATTTGGATTGGTTATTCTGACCCTGCGGCAGTAAGCACACATTGCATATTGTGTTAATTCACTGTTAAGTGAAGTCTTATGCAGCATAACGCACCATATCTTTCAAACAGCTGAGACTGTAGGATACCACCATCACATTAGTAATGCGTTAAATATTTCCTCAACCTGCATATGTGATGTAGAATATTTGGCAGCTAGTTTTCCTTCATTTAATGGACTGTGAAGATTTGGTTTTGGTTGAATTCCTGATCTCCAACACTGTATAGGATACTTTGACACCATTACCTAGCAGTCTTGATACTGTCTGTTTTTTCTTTTTCATGTTGCAACATACAGTCACTCCCAACTCTGTAGGTGCTTTAGTTGCTTGGCAACAGGAGGATGGAGTGCATGTATTTACTGATGAAGTAAAAACCTGGGGTGAAAGCTTATAATGTGTGTTTTAACAGAAGCAAGGGGTTGCTTCCAGCGGCTGTCAAGTTGAAATGGAAAAGCAAAGACAAGCCTGGGTGCATGGCTAAGACATCATTACATGAAATCTCAGTGATGTACAGTAGACGAGGCCCAAACTAATTCTTTTTTCTTCAATACACCAAATTAATTTGGGCCCTCGGGCAAAAAAGGTTGCCTTAAACAGTGATTCATTTTGAATCTCTGTGTTGCTGCTTTTGGCTTCAGCTCCAAGCTTTAATGAGAAGTAAATATGAAAAAATGCTAGATCCAAAGGTATATGTTGAGCTTGCCACTGAATGATCACCCCTAAAAACTGCATATTTATCGGATTTTATGTCCCTTTTCTCAGGTTTTGAGAGTATTCTCGAAGGTCTATTTGGCGAAGAGCTGGTAGAAGACCTAAAATTATTTAAAGGTAAGTATCTGAGACCACTTAATTTCTCTGAACAGTGGCCATGATCATACCAGTGTGCGAATGACATGAATACATGTTTTGTGGTTTCAGTGTAATCTGTTATCGGCTTATTATGACAATGCTGCTCCATTGTACCATCTGGTACCCCCTGTACATTCACTCAAGACAAGACAGCCTTACTAACTGCAGAAGAGAAGATGGCTTGTGTTCCTACAGAGTTGGTGTTTTGGATGGCGTGGGGCCAGTGTAAAAGTCTACAATGCCCTAAAGACTTTATTTTCTTTCTTTTTTTCTTTTTTTACAGTGATGTAAACGTAGCTGTTAGTGAGACAACAGTAAGCATTATTGTTGAAATTTTAAGTGAGTCTAAGAAGACTTTCTACAATAGCAGTTGCTTCTGAAAATTCAGTCGAACTGTATTAATGCATGCTTAATTTGGCCAGTCTCACTAAAACGATTCAAATCACTTTCATTATGGCCCACTCCTTCATTTCATTCATACATTTCTGTTGGGAGCCTTGTTATTGAGTTAGGCACTGAAAAAATGAGATTCAAATTGAGTATGAGACACTGTAGGTTTCAAAAGAGCCATTTTTTATGATTGCATTCTACTTGGGTCTAGACAATATGACCGCTGTGTTGGTGATAATAGAGAGACAGTCCCTTAAAACAAAATGTACTATGTGAAGGTCAGTCAGACATTAGAAGAACACATTCTTCAATATTTCTGTGCTATATTTATTATTAATAATGCTGTCATTTTGTCAGGCCTGTTTAAATTTTACATAAAATGAGTTCTGCAATAAAAACGGTTGAAGTTACAAAGTTAAATAATAATTGCTTAGTAGTTCAGAAAAATGAAGGACAAACATTTTGTCACACAACTTAATTTCTTTGCCTCATTTGTTTTGTGTCTACAGACTTTGAACCTATAGCAGTGTCTGATTGGTCATTCGATGAAAACTGTCTGTTCTGCTGTTTGAGAAGAGACAAAGTAAAAGTAAGTTTTTTTTTTTCCTCTGTTCCTTTCTTTCATTCACTTTTTGGTCATTAGATTTCCACTCAGCTGTAGGTGGAAAAGCTTAAAGTACTGTACTACTAAATTGTGTTATTTTGTAGCTTTTATGCTTTTAAATGGTCACTTTAGCTAAAGAGAATAGGATATGTGATAAAATCCAGACTTGCTATAGAGTTGGGTATAGGAGATAATGAAATAAATGTTAGAAGTGCATTAAATGTACCTGTGCTCTCATGGTTTCTGAGTAGAATAAGTTGTTGCTTGATCAAATCACTCATCTAAAAAAAAAAAAAAGTACTTTTAAGTAAATATGTGTCCTGTTAAAGTCGAAAGGCCACTGATTTTTTCCATTTAACAGGAACACTTAATTGGCTTACAAAACGAGGGACTTGAAGACACACCCAAACCCCTCCCTTTTAAAGATCAGATCACAATCAGCAGACTCGAGAAACAAGCCGAGGAATTTCTCAATGCAGTCCTCTGCAAAAAAGGTGAGTTTTAACGTCTCATTGATGAGATAGGCGGCAGTATTTTGCTATGTTATAACACTAATGAACTTGGTACAAGAGAACCTGCCTGCAGACAAGTTGGTGTACGTCAGCAAACGCTTAGTAAGGTTTTACATTTAGGAATGTTTATGTTCTGCGCATTAATTTAAAGTGCTGCAGCTACAGCTCTTACAGCACCAGGAAAATAACTTCAGCAGTCATGTCTTCTTATTTGTTTTGAAGGCTGTCTTCAGACAAGATTTTACTCTTAAAATATTTTTAGAATGCAGTTGGTTTGTTTGATGATATGATGACTAATCACTTATGGCTCAGTAAAGGAATGCAAACTGAACGGATTTAACCTCTATATTTTTTTTCCTTTCAGATGTGCCAAATTTCTCAGACCCACACATTCCAGTAGTGGCTCGAGAGATTCTTCAGAGAATGATCAGACAGTTTGCTGCCGAATATACCTCAAAAACCAGCCCCCCTCAGGACAGTCGCTCAGATTCCCAGCCTCACTCTGACCAAAGCCTGCCAGCCCCACCCTTGCTCTCAGGGGCTCCTCCTCCACCTACCAGCCCTGCTGCCACCTTGGCTGGGCCAGCACACAACCAGAACCCCGTCCTAAGCAAGCTCCTCATGGCTGACCAGGATGCTCCTCTTGACCTCACAATCAAGAAGCCCCTGGCTGAGCCCAGTGAACAAGGTAGTGTGAAAGTCATCTGTAACAGAGTTACTGAACTAGTGCTCTGGCTATAGGCCAGTCTGAACTAACATTGAATATGAATAGAGTTTTTCCTGTCATTGTTTTAGACGGAGTCCTTGATCTGTCTATCAAAAAGAATCGCTACAGCAGCAGCAGCCTGCCTGTCCATAGTCCCAGCCTTTCTCCAGCCACTACCATGCTGAAGGGGTAAGAACCATTTCTTTCTTTTTAGTTTCCAGTCCTTAAACAGTGATGTTTTAAAAAAGAATTTACGTTGTAGTTTACAACTACCAAAATTAATTTGAAATGAATTGGTGTACAGGTTATTTGTACTAGCATCAGCTGAGGCCTGAAATTTGAGTCCTGAAATTGGACATCAATGACAACAAACAGGGTTGTGCTATATTTTTTTTCTGATGCAAAGAAACATAAAAACAATTGCAACCAAGGGAAACATCTCCCAAGTGCTTCTAGTGCTTGAGTCTGCTTTTAAAACTCCCACTCATGGATGCAGTTTCTAATATGTTGGCCTTCAAAGTGAATTACTTCGCAGATTTAAGTTACTACACCTGCCTGCTCCTCGTTTTTGGTCTGACAGGTCACTGGTATTATAATCTAGGGACTGAATGGGCAGCATCTTGTTAGTTAGAGAAATAGTGTGGCTTCAAAGTATTGTTACCTTGGCCTTGTTTTTGGTTCCTATTCATTAATTTTTGGCCAGACATTGGCTGTCCTGGTGGTGATGATGATTTACTACAGGACTTGCACCCTTGTTAATATTTTTGCATCTATTTGCAAGGTGAGTAATCCATAACACCTTTTTTCAAATAAGTGACCCATAGACCACTGTAGCAAATTCCTGGCTAGATAATACCATGTGAAACTGCTCTTTGAGGATTAAACAACCCTGCACAAACCCTGCACAATTCAGGAAACTGCTACATTACAAGTAAAGATAGGATGGACTGCACTGAGTTGTTTTTAATATCAATTTGTAAGCATTGCCTGTACACCTACTGTTATGCTTATAACATGACTGGTTTTAATATCAGTGCCAACTTTTTCTGTGGTGTGCCATCATTGATACCAAATAATAGAAAATACACAATTCCTTTCATTTTAATTCATCACAATGACAGGGCTGTTTTCCTGTATTGATTTTCTTCACTGTAGTAAAATTTTCTTCTTCTTTTTTTTTTTTTAAATAAATAAAACATTTAGGAGATTACCTTTATCTAAATATTTTTATTATTATTTTGTAGTTGGGTTATATTTTATTTTCTTTGAATACAAAGACCCTTGATTCTTTTCTACTCATCTTGACTTAAACTTGTCTATAATTAAATTTTTATTTTTGACTAACTAAGCACCAGTGGCTATGCATTCTCCTTTTCTACGACTTGGAGAATTGATAGGATCTATTCTTAGCAGAATCGACCTGCCTCTGGTTTTTTATGCACACTGTCCTCAGTATGATAAAAAATGCTGTTGTCTATATAAAAGTGTATGGAGCAATGAAGTAGTGAAAACCCAAACTAAGCTCATAAGGCCCTAAGGGGAACGGACAAGACTTTTTTTTTTGGATGTGTGAAGATATTGATGCAGGCAAATTAGCTTGACATTAGATAATTTCCCCCCCAAGCAATGTCCATGAAAAATGTGGCGATTAACTTAGAATTAAGGGGAAAACGTTATGCCTTTTAACCAAATCATTTTTTTAAATGTGATTTTTGCTCAAACTACTAGTTACCAATGAACTGTGCATTTATTGGTGACTTAAGTTGGTCAGTTAGGTTTCGGATTTGATAGTTTGACACACACAACAACCCTCTGCTGGCTTACTCTTTTATTGCTGTGCTTGTTCAGTGGTAACGTCACACACAAAATGCCAAAAGCCTTATTTGCATTAGTCACTTTGTATGGCATAGTTATTGTGCCCTGCTTAACATTCACATGCAAAGTTCCCTTACTGCAATGACAAATCACCCCTCCTCCTGGCTATGCTTTTAGCCTCAGGAATACTAAGACTACGTATTCCAATAAGTGCCTTTTCTTTGCTTTTATTTTCATTGTTTCTTTGCCCTTTCTTTTTTGTTTCTTTTTTCTTATGTCGATGCAAAATTTGTAAAGAATTATCAAAACAAGCAAATAAAAAAATGTCAAACTTGAGCCTTTTTTGTTCTTAAAAGTCACACACACATTCACACAGTCAGTTGTTCATAAAGATAGTGATGTTACCAAAGCAAGGTCATATAATAAAGGAGTGGCCAACATCCTCCCCTCCCCAACCCATCCTCCTTTAGAAAAGAGAAAAGGGCACTGTGCAAGCTCTGCTCACACCCAATTTCCTTCCATCCAATCAGGCGATCCTTGAGAGCGGACGGACAAGTCGGGCTGTTTATGAGGAGCCTACAGGATGGGAGGAGGAGGGAGAATTTCGGCCACTCCACCTGTTATAAGCCTTCCTCGCCTCTTGCATACTCGCTGCACATCAAAGAGGAGGCCGATCTGGAGAGCGACCCAGAGTCACCTCTCAGCCATAACCACAACTCCAGCCCCAGTGACCTTTTCAGAGATGCATCTGCTTCCTGGAATTCGAAAACTCACATTGGGGCCCTACTCAAACTCAAAACCAGCAATGAAGCTAGTGAGCACCTTAAAGACATACCCAGGTTGTTGGAAGCTGCCGGACTTTTGACAAAGTCACTTGCCTATGAGAAAGGAAACCTCCAGGAGGCCTGCAGGGATCACAGCTTTTCCCTTTCTCATTCATCATCTTTTGACCTCAAGATTCCCCAGGTGCGAGTTTTGGCCACAGGAACCGACCCGGCTTGGGATTCCATTTCCACCGAATATTCAGGCTCACTTTGTGAGAATGGTCTGAGAAAGAAGCTTTCTTCCATTCTACCCAAACAGATCCAGAAAAAGAGCGGAGGTTTTAATAGCTCAGGTTTGGAGAAGGAATATTGGCCTTTCTCCGCTGACCGCCAAGCCTTGGGGGCAAACTATCCTATGGATTCAGAGTCAGACCTAGCTAACAAGCAACCAAGGAAGAAACGTGGGCGGTATCGACAATACAACACTGAGCTACTGGAAGAGGCTATTGTGGTAGTGATGGGAGGGAAAATGAGTGTGTCTAAAGCCCAATCAATCTATGGCATTCCACACAGCACCTTGGAATACAAAGTTAAAGAGCGTCTGGGGACCTTGAAACATCCCCCCAAAAAGAAAATGAAGTTAATAAGCCAGGTCGAGGAACAAGGTGTTTCAAAGTCCCCCAAAATAGAAGAAATCCAAAACTCCCAGCACATTGTCTCTGAGAAAAAAGAGAGTGCTGATGAAAATGGAACTGATTTCCATGATGAAAACCTTTCATCAAATGAGTAATACATCCATTGCATACTAACAACAATGTACTTTTAACCATTGCATTTGCCAGACAGTAGTAGTGGCTGACTTGGTTGACCATAAAACCCTAATAGTTAATGAAATTTTAGCCCTCACTTTTGTCATTACATTAATATGTATGTGTATGGCCATCTATCTTAAACACTCAGATGTGCCCATGCAATACATATTGTGCCTAGAAGGCATGCTTGCTATTTAATAATTTTTTATATAGTCATACACTAATTTCAGTTTATATGATTATTATATGATATTAGATTGCGCATTGAAAATAACAATTTAAAGCTCTATAAGTGTATCTTTTACACACAGAGCCAAAGGCTTGCCTAAGGATGTGGCGCCCCTCAGTGTCTTTTCTCAGTACTGGTCATATGCTCAGAGTGAACATGTAGTTGATTCTCTGAGTACGCAGGCCTTGCAAATATTGGTGGAAGCATATTTAGTATATCGATATATCATGTTTATGGAGGACCATAAAAGCCTCTGTCATTGTTTTGCAAATGCAGTTCTGTGACTCCAGTGGACACAGGACATTTAACAGTATGTCCACACACTAACATATTTATTATGTCAAAACACTTATTATATATAAAATATTTATTTATTATTCTAGTCTGTTGGAATAGCATAGTCTGTCGTCCTGAATTTCACTCTCTTTTCAGTCTCAATTAACATTATCTTCACGAGCATGACATTTTTTTCCACCTACATTTTTCTTGTATGTTTTTCTCTGCTGTATGATTGGTAATAGTTTTCTTTCATTGCCTTCACTGCACTCAGGATAAGTTCAGATTGGGCTGCAATACTTGTCAGTCAAAGAAAATATCTCTATCAGATAATGCATTACTGTACACAGAAATATACCTCAGCTACAGATATGCTCAGCTAAATCATTGCCTCATATAAGTCACCTCTATTGGGGAAGGATAGCATCTATACCCAAATAAGCCTTTTGAGGTAACATTTCAGGATGTCTTACTGACAAGTGTGCGTGTTCTACTCTCAGATGTCTTCACAACCTACCTTAAGTGGTTATCAGTAGCATTTCAGTGCTCATGTAAGCCTTCAGAGCATTTCATGTGATTTAGGGCTCATATTTTTCAGATTTCATATACTATCTCTGGGATGCGACACAAAAGTAGAATTTCTATTTTTATTTTTGTTTTTTAATTCATCAATAATACAGAAACATTGCATTTCTATACATATGTGGAATATACAGACACGCATACATACAAACATGCCTACTGCATGTGATAAAGAATTGTCTCTTTTGGTCAGCCTCTTGTTTGTTTGAGGATCATACTCTGTCGTAGCTTGTTAACATTTGTTAGCTAGCCAAATTAGCTAACCTGGTTACAATCATGCCTCAATACACATACCGCCTATTTCTCAAGTTACCAAGGCAAAAATTCAGTGAAAATTGTTTCCATTGGCTTGAATCATTGAATGTAAAGTATTATGTCAGGCTGAATTGCATTTAAGAGTCTAGTTATTAACCGTTATTGGGTCTGATTTCCTCGTGCAATTACAGACAAGCCCAGGCTTACTGTGTATTTTTATCACCTTTTAATACTGCGTGAATCATTGTTTGAATGATGGGGGGGGGGGGCAC
>OMNN01031861.1:14421-28677 GCA_900302755.1 Chromis chromis | reverse complement strand
GGGGGGGGGCACAAAAAACATTCTCATCTGGAAACCAATAAGGGTGTGGGTTGACTTTTTTCCTGACTTGAGATATTCCTGTGTTGCTACACCAAAGCTCAGGGTGATGCAATTTCTTTAAAATTGATACTAATATTGGGTCTTGGTCCTATTCAGATTGAAAACCTTTACAGAAGGCTTGTTCCCATTTTCATTGAATTTTTGCCTGATTTCTGACTCAGTCAGTCCCTTGTTGCTCTATCAGGACACCTCATTGTGCATTATCACTTTTACCTCAGGACTCTCCAGAATATGGGATCATGACCCATTATTCTTTTATCAGGTCGACACACAGCTCTAGCAAATCTTGGTAATGATGTTTTTGCAAATCTTGCATCCTTCAGATGTAGTGTTGCTTGAACATTGATGTTTTGATCAAGGACTTTTTTGTTTTAACTCCAAACAGTTAACTCAGATATTATATTAGCAATTAAATATTACGTAAAATTGTCAAGATTGTAAACATTGTTAAATGAGGATTGGTTCAGCAGCAAAATGCCGTTCAGGGACTTGCACACTTGTGTATTAGTAACACTGTAACAATAATACAACCGTAAGTTCGATGGTAAACTTACTGACCAACTTGTTGGGCTTCTGTTATTCTGTTTGTATACTGCCACTTCTTGCTCTAAATGCAGGGACTTTTTAGTTAGTTAGTTTTTTATATATGGTTTCCATTTTCTCTCATTATGAAGGTAAAAATCAGGATTATTTTTAACTGATTAACCACTTTAAACAGCTTATAATTTTTTCACATTCACAAATTATCAGAATAACTTGAAACCGTTGCTTCATTGACACTTGTAGAATTAAGTAAAATATTGTTCAAATATTATTCACTGTCATTAATTAAATTGTTCTTGCATCGACAATCATCCAGCATTACTCAAGTCACACTTTATTTTCTAATGTATCTTAATATAATATGTAGACATACAAGCGCTTTGGATGAATCATGTTTTTGTGCTCCTCACTTTATATTGTAGCAAATCTACTGGTTGACTACCTCATCTGGAAAATCCCATATCACAGTCTACTGTTCTCATAGCTGTTTTATGTAGCAATTTCTCATGCACACAATACACAGTTTACTGTAAGATTCTTTTTAGTGAAGGACAATAACTTAAAGAAAGAGTGGTCATAAAGCAAATGGAACACAGCAGAAAATATCAACGTTCAACCATATGTAAATATGTCCGTGTATCCTTGTATTTAATTGCACCCTGCTCTATTTAATGTTTTTCTCATTTCTGTTTTTTCCTCTTTGGGGTGGGGATGGAGCGGTTAAGGCGCTTACTCTTGTTGTTTTGTTGTGACACATGTATTTTTGATGGTCTCCTGCTTTGGAGGAACCATTTTGTTCCTAAAGTTGGGAAAGAATTTCCCCCCTGTTAGATACCTTCTTAAACTGATAATATATTTGGAGTTATTTTGTTAATGCAGTATTTATTAATCAATATTGATTAAATAATAGTTTTATTATCACTTAAGTAACCATGAATGTAAACAGCTTTAATAAGATAAAACATCAAGAGTTTATAATGCATAAAAGATATATTTAGATGTCTTATATGATAGAAGACTGTCCTACCTTATTCTGACACAAGTTGGTTATCTTTTGCTTGGTATATATAATATATGAGGACCAAAGTCTTTTTTTCAACTGCATATGATGCGGCTCTTCATATGACTAAAGAGTATCCCTATCCATAGAAATATGTTCAGTCTTTGTATATATGATTTAACACAGTATATAAATGATGACACTGGGTGTATTTTGCATGATTGGACTAAATCATGTGTATCACTGGGGACTGGGTTGTATATGGTGAAGTTTCTCTTTGAGGATGTTTTATTGAAAACAAATACTGGAGTGTTGGTGTGTTAACTGTTAAGTCATTGATGTATTAAGTATATTAACTGTGACACAGAACCAGTTCAAAATCTGGTTAAAGATTCACGAAAAATGTAAGATAAAATGCCCTCATATAGTAGTTCGTAATTGCCGGATTATTTATGTCCCAAATGTATAGTATATGAATATTGTGGATGAGTTAACACATCCGCATGTGTGTGCTTGTGAAATATAGTGAAACTCAGTTGTAATTTGGTTTGCTTGTGCTTGTTAGCTTGGGTATTAACTTTCACTGGAAGAAAAAGGCATGTACTTTGTGTCAGTTCCTTACTGCAATGCTAAGTGAAACAGAGAGCAAAACTCTCAGGGATAAAACACTTACCACTACTTATTCAGGTACTCCACTGTACTCCTTACTCCTTGCAAGCAGGGATGTGTTAATTAGCTTAACAAAAAAATGGTCAGGTTCTAGTTCCAGCAAATGTTATTTTTTTAACCTCTAAAATTTATTTTTAAATCTCTAAAGGTTACAGTTGAGATATTTTGGCATGCTGTACAAATCACTTTGAGTTCAGAGCCAAAAAGAAAACCTTAGTACATCTTTTCACTGTCATGTTAATTTTATACTGTTACATAATGAATGTCAATATAACCTCAGTGCAGATAAGATGTTGACCAATGGGGTATTTAATTAACAACTTTCTTTCCAGGTCAGTGCCTCAAGCAGCGTAGATTAAATAGAAAAAACAGCTTAGTGAAACACCCCAAAACTGCACTTCTGCATGTCAACAAAAAGCCCTTGTAGTCTTCTCACTTGCTATACATGCTTTACAGCTTTTAGGCCTCCCCACTTCAGATTTTTTTGTAACCTTTGTGATATAAAGCTGAGATCTATATTAAAAAAATAAAAATAAAAAAAAAACCAGTTGTATTGTTTAGGCCATACATCTGATGGAATATACTGATACTAAAAGAAGGAAATTTACCTGAAGCTTTTAAAGTTTCAAGTTTCACACCTAAGTTAACAGCTTGATCCATGAAACTTCAGTTTGCCACCTTTTTATATCGCCAGAAGACAAAACGGAGTTGAGGCTGTATAGCAAGATTACCACTAGTTAGTCCACTATCTTTGCTGTAGCTCAAATTTGAAAAAAAAAAGGCATGTGAAAAATGACAGATTTCAGCTTCACTAAATAAAAATATTAGAATGGTATTTGGCAATGCATTTCTATTTAAAGTTATATAAGTATTATATTAGTTTGTAGTTCTCATATTTTTAAACAACAGACCATCAATTTTATTTCTGTTTATCTTGCAGTTGCCAGCACCTCTTGTGCTGCAGTATACGCTGTGTGAAAAGCAATTTATCTTTACAATAATTAACTTAGCCTTGTGATCGGTCACCTCAGGAATCCATATATGGTTTAATTTGTTCAGTTGTCTTGTTAAAAGACCACAGTGTAGCTTGGGAAGGACTTGAAAATAAACCTTTCACACTTATTGAAATATTTTTTGGCATAATGTAATATAAATGCTCCGAAGTCATCAGAAAAGTTTGTCCTAGACCTTCCACACTGATGCATATTTAGACAAAAATACACACAAAACAAATATGCCCCCCTTCCCCAGTTAACTATTCATACAGTTAACTGTATGAAATTTGTATTGGCACAACAAAAACCTCATATGTATTAATAATTATTTTGTATATCTTTGGTGATGCTTGATTTTTCTTTTACTGGATAAGTTGTCTTAAGTTGTTGAGCACTTGTATCTAATTGTCACCCTTTGCACTAGTCATTAAGAAACTCGACATTAAAACTTGACAAAACTGATGTACTCAATATTTGCCCCTAATGTATTTGCTATTTCAAGTGATAAATGTGTTTGACTTGTTTTAATCAAAGTGAGCTACCATTACTAAATGTCTTGTGCATGTATCATTTTTTTCTTGATGTATACTGTAAAAACAGCACTTGTGCAAAGAAGAAAAATGTAGTAGCTGTAATAATGTTATTGGTCAAGTTCACTGGATGAATGATTCACTTTTAAAAATCACTTATTCTTCTAATAAATATGCAACTATAAACATTGTAATACATTTGTTATGTTTGTTATTTCACACAAACATTTAGATCCACAACTTTTGTTAAACACTGAATTTTTCTCCAGATCACATAGCAATCAATATTGCTTCCTCCTGATGTGCAATTACATATATTTTGTTCTTCTTTTCCCTTTAGTGAGTCTCCAGACCTCCGGGTTACCAAGGCAAAAGACCTGCAGTCCACATCCACGTTGGAACAGTTCATGGCCAAACTCTGCCCGCACCATCAGAGACAGATAGTAGATGCCATAGGTTTTCTACAGACGGAGGTCAAAGCACTTGGATCTTCCCATACACAGAAAACCTCGATCTCTACCTCTGGCGTCCAAGAAACTACCCCTGAGAAATCACGGCCTGAGCTAAGATTTCCCAGTGAATCCACTCCCAAGTCAGAAGTCCAGGATATGTCCCATTCTATCCCAAGCAGCTGTACAATGAAGAATGTTCCAGAGCATGCTGTGTCGCTAAAAACATCTGTAACTGCTGGCCCTGCTTTGGATCTTCGCAGCCCTGGGTCAGGGAGTAGCCTGGCCTCTCCCACTGCTAATTCAGTGGATGCAGATAACAACCGCCATGGTGATCATGCACCTCTTAAGATGAAAATCATGACCAGCAATGCTGCTGCTGGTAAGAAGTTGTCATGTGTGCTCAATGCGTCTCTTTCTTCTCACTCTGACACTTTGGAGGACAAACAGGGTAACTCAAATTCATCCAGCAGGACAGAGACTCATAGTGCTCGACTCAGCTCCTCTGTGAAAAGACACAATCAGGCTAGTCACACACATCAAGCTAGGCAGAGAGAGACTGTTGGGCATGCCAAAGATACACCAGCAAATCTGTTTCAAGTCCACATGACCATTCCTTCGGACACTGCGCGGACTGCCAGGAAGACCATCAGGGCATCCTCTGATTACCGAACTAGGGAATCTGCTTGTAGGGGATTGGCTGACCCTGACCTCGGCCACTGTGACATTGTTTTTATTGACAAACCAATTACAGAATGTTTTAAAGAACAACAGCGTAGCATGCTCCCACGTCGCAATGCCAGAAAAAGCACCAGAGGACATATGTATGCAGATGAAATCTGGGAGTTAAAAACTGTCCGTACATTGGCTGGAAGGGGCAACTGTCCTAATCCAATGCCAGAACTTATCACACTGGTCACCCCAAAACAAATACTTTCCAAACCTGAAGGTGTACCACCTGTGGATATGCCTTTTGCTGGAGCATGCAGGGAGACAATGAATCAACAAATGCCCACAGAAGAGTCAGATGAGAGTGTGATACCAGGAACAGGAGATATAGTAGAGGTAGCAGCAAGTAAAGTAGATGTTGTAGTTGAACCTAGTCAGACAGATCAGTGTCAGAGCAAGGGGCAGTCTGCTCCTCCATCTCCATTAAAGTGCCCAACAGAAAATAAAGATATTGTTATGAACACAGACGTAGAACAGGATGAAACTGCAGATTCAGAGATGACAACAGGAAGTGAAGAAAGTGTCTCTCAGGCTCCATTTGAAGCAGTAAAAGATAAGGAGCCAGAGTCTCAAGAAAATACACAGCAAATAGTGACCGAAACAATAGTGGAGCCATTAGAGAATATTAGCATTGAAGCTGAACCCCAGCTTTTAACAGATAAACCACACAACAACAGTGAACCTGTTCTCCAGCAGAGTAGCACCCCATCACCAGTGAATCAAGTTCAGGAAGAGATAAAGGAAGATAAAAGTGAGGAAGTCCAAGATGAGCAACCTCAGGAACTTCAGCCGGACACGCAGATACACCATGACAAGTTTGAAGTGACAGAAGAGGACAATTTGACAGGTTCAGCAGAGGAGAAAGAGGGGAAAGAGACGGAAATTAAAACATCTGGACTAGTTGACGGTGTTACATCTTTGGAGACAGAAGCCGATATTGATAAGGACTATGATGTGTCCTCGAAAACACTTGACACACTCGTGGAGTTACCACATTGGCAAAAGAAAAAAGGTACCAAAATTCCACCGACAAAGCGGTTGAGTAAAAATGAAACCGCGATAGTGGGTTATGTTAATGGTAAACCCATATCCGCCTCTGACAGAAATCTGCGACGCAGAGCAAATAACACCACATCACCTTGTAAAAGTCCTGTAAAATCTAGTCAGAATGTACCAAACATTAGTTTTGTTGATTCAACTATTGATTCAGCCATTGAAAACAAAAACTTGGAGGAAACTCCACCTGAAACACACACACCTGTAAAATCAACTGAGACGAGTCCTGTGACTCAGCAGGAGCCAGTGCCATCTTCTGACACACCGTCAAGCCCCAACTCTAAACTTCCCTCAAGGACAAAACAAACCCAGAAACAAAAGAGAGCTCAGAGAGATCAGGATAGTTTGTCTGTGCACTCTGATCAGCCTGGTGATCCTAAAAGCACTGAATCCAAACGGCAGCTTAGATCAGCCAGACAGAAGCCACCTGAAACTCCAGTGTCAATGCCCACTTCAAATGCTGTCACTGACATTTCATCTCCAAAACCTACAACTACCCTTGATCTTCCATCTACAGAGCAGCTACCCTCCCCCCCTTCTCCTCATCAACTTCCTGTTACTACGTCTCCTCTAATCGAGCCATCTGACCCCACAGCCTCTGAACAGCCCCAACAGAGCACAGTCCCAGAAAGTATGGAATTAAACAGTGAAGATACTCAGCCAATGGAGACTGAAGAAATGCAAAAAAATGAAGTAGAAAAAAGGTTACAGGCCAAACAAAAACTAAGATCTGCCAAGGCCGTAGAAGATGATACTAAGAGTGAAAAACAGCAACTTGACAGTGAGGTATCAAGTTTATTAGAAAATCAAAGTCCTATAAAGACTGAAATGCAAACACAGAGTATGCCATTAAGAAGTAAACGGGTTCTCCGGAAGGAGGCCGAAGCAAGTGATGTGGCTTCGATACAGAAGCCAAATGTAGCAGCTTTAGAGGACAGATCTGCAAGTGGAGATGATGGAAGTTCTTCCATATCAGACAGACCCACAAGAATGCCATTAAGAAGTGAGAGCAGTAAGGCTGAAATGTCACAGTTACCGCCAGTAGACAACAAGAAATTAGCCTTGAGGTCACAAAGATTGGCAGCACCTTCTACCAGTGCTCTTCCTGCAAGACAAAGTGATGTAGCTTCGAATGTCAGAATTATGCCAGACAGGATAACTAAAGCTCAGATGAGGTCCCCTTCAGTGTCATCATCTGTGCCCCACAGCTCACAAACCCCTCTCATTACACACAAATACGAGCCCCCAAAACAAACGACTAACAAATTCTTGGAGACGCTGACTGGAGAAGAAAGCCAGCACCTAATTTCAAATCTGAATGTTAAGTATGATAAAATGCAAAAAGGCTGGGTGCAAATGGACAAAGAAGGCCAGCCAGCCACTAAATACAAAAACAAAGCAGACAGACAGGCAGCTATATGGAAAAGTAAACGCAGGGCACGTAAACCAAAGTCTTCAGAACACCAGAAATACTCACCAGTCCAAATGCTTTTCATGAAAGGTTTTAATCTCACCAGTATTTGTCGCTGGTTCCTTGAATCAACAGAAACAAAGTCCCTTGTCATTGTCAAGAAGGTAAATACACGTCTTCCGTCAGAAACTCAGCTGTGCTTCCACAGCTCATCGAGTGCATCAGGGACCTCTCAGGGGGTATTTCCAAGCTTACAGGCAGAGCGCTTAAAGAAACATTTGAAAAAGTTTGCCATCGCCTCTCCTGTAAAGAGCAACCCCAAGAGTCAGAAGCTAATTGCTAAAGCACTGGAGCAAGAGGCAAATGCAGTCAAAGGGAAAGAGAGAGGAGAACTTCCCTGTACTACTCAGACTTTGACAAAGTCATACTCCTCTGCCAAAGCCTCTGCACAGATAGGTGAATCCCAGAAATCCTCTGGAAAATCAAAGAATCCAGCTAGTGCAAGGATCTTGAGGAAATATTCTAATATTCGAGGAAAGATGCAGGTCCAGCAAACCACAGTTAGACTAAAAAAGGCCTCAAAAATCTTAAAAACCAACAAAATGAAAAGACTGACCACCACAAAGTCTGCCGCTAAGTCTAAGCTGAGGCCATCTCTGAAGGCACAGAAATCGGCCCTACCTGTCAGTAAACAGATCAAAGAGTCTGCAGCGAAAATGGAAGGAAGGAAAATATTGGCTGAAAAAAAGTCAGAAAAGCAGAATGTTCAAGAGAGGGCAGTCAGGGCTCAGAGCAGCAGCAGGGCTTCAAGAGATGCAACAAAAAAAGAACTGCCAAAGAGATGTTCTCAACGACTAGGATCTCCGAAAGCATCCGAGCATCATCCTGTCGACACATCTAGAAGTAACAATAAAAAACATATTGAAGCAGAAAAGCCAGAGGTGGAAAAACCTGCAATGAATAAAGTGACTTCTGCAAAAATCCAAGCAAAGGAAACAACACAAAGTACCAGTGCTGAAAGCAAAGGTACCGAGAACGCTGCAGAAACCTCCCAGCAGAGTGTGAATGTCAAGGTTCCACCCTCACCTGACCAGGTACTAACAAGATCTCAGCGAAAAATGGAGGCAACAGTCCCTCTGATTGGGAGCCCCAGTCATGCTTCAAAGAGGGCCACAAAGTCCATGACAGCACAGAATGCATCTCCTAAATCAGCCAAGAAAGCTGATGAACCTACACTGACAAGAAGCGGGGCTTTAAAGTCCCCTGCAAAGAGAAGTCAGGCAGCCTCGTTGCCACGCAGTGCAACAAAACTGGCAACCAAGAGAGCTCAGGAGCTTTTAGAGACCCCAGCAAAGCGCACCAGGACATCACTCTCAAAATAACATGGACCTGCAGAGAGAGAGAGCGACTTTATTTAGAGGATTTGTTTTGATTTTCTTTTATCTGGAATATACTCAGAAGGACCAAATGTATCTATTTTGTACACTCACCAAACTCTTCAGAGAATACCTTTTTCAGTAGGTAAATATGTAAGGAAGGAACATATTTTGAAATTCATTTATGCTTTCGTTAAAGCTTCAGTGTGAAAACACAAATGTGATGGTTTATTCGCTTAGCATTTGTTCTGTGTTCAGGGACTACAGACCAGTCCTACATGATGTCTAGCAGTTGTAGTTGCTGTTTGGCTTAATGTTTCAGCACTCTACGACATGGCTGGAGATAACAAGAGCCTATCAAACCTCATTTTAAAGGTTGGGATAACGAACATCAAGCTTAGATGCAGTTATCAAGGTAACATTAAATTCATTCACCATCCTTTTATGTTTCTGTTTGTTTGCCATTTTGTATATAATTATTGTTTTAGATGATAGCATGCACTGCGTTTACTGTTCAGAGAGCTTAATATGGGAAGGGAGCTTTGAATACAGTTTTTACTTACAGTAAGTCGGCATTTTGTATCTCCAGCCTGTCTTCCAATCACAACATTGTGAATATGTGACTGTTGTGACCAGGTGCCTTATTTATGAAATGTAATGTAATAGAATGTGTCGCTAAATGTGAAAACTCCTGTCCTCTAGTTAGAACAGCTTTCAATTCCAGGAGAGGCAGTCAACATTCATTTGCTTCACTGAGTGCGTGCAAACTCTTTCCGTTCACACAGTATGTGCCTCGTGCGTCATCTGCAAGTTCTTATGTTGACTGAGGCATTCAGAATTTCTGACTTACTCCGAACTGACAGGTTTATTTTTATGCCCATTTTCCCAGAGCATTAACATAAAATTGTTCTTACTATAGTCGTATTAGATGTTGAAGTCTGAATTGTTAAAACAGACATACGTGCTCTGTATGTGTCTTGACAGATGTTTGTATTTTTTATGTTGTTCGGGGTCAGATTTCATCCCTGTGTACCTCTGCAGTCACTTCTGACCATTGCACCCTTTGTTATCTGCTCAAAATGGTGACTTTGAGTAGTTCATCTGCTTCTGCATGTTACATCTAGTTAATGTGGAGACAGTTTCAGCAATTCTTCCAATGCAGCCGCGAAACCTAGCATTATATTTATACGCCTGATCTTTAAAAATACCAAACCCCTCCAAAATGTGTTTATGCACATTTAGTGCTTGTAAAAAAAACAAACTGAGATGACTTTGGGCTGCATCACTTTGCCAACAATAATTTCTCAGAACAAAGGCCTGAAACTTATGTATATTTGATTGGGGACTATAAATGAAGTTCAAGGCCTTTTATCCATTAATGGTGCATTAAAGCGTGATAATTCCTTCCCATAATAATTCACAAGCTAAATCTGAATTTTTTGGGGTAGTCTATTCACACTTCTGAGTTGTGTATACAGTGTTTTGCGGTTTTATTTTGTTTTTGTTTTTTTTCGTCACTGATTGTCAGGCAGAAGTTCTCATAATGTGAAGTTTGTTTACTTCCACAGTAGTAACGTGCGTTAGTGTATTGTCAAAGGAAAAATACCATTTTAGCACAGTGTTATTTTTTTTAAATTATGGTCATGTCTCTTAACGGGGTAAACCATCTGTACATGCAAAACAGGTCCACCATGTTTTTATTGTTATTTAAGAACTCCATTTAGGCTAATGCATTTAGTGAATCTAAAACAGCCCACCAAATACCAGACTTGAACATGTTTATTCTTTATTCAGTTGCTATTTAAATATTTTGATTTTGTATATTAGAAAGAAATACCTGCTTTATTTGTGGTAATCCCAAGAATGATACATCTTTATGTTAAGAACTTTGTATTTTTGCTGGAGTTGATATAAAGATGTTTGAATTTTATGTTTGGTTTCGTGCCTTATTTATACCACTGTTTTAATGTTGTTTGACCAGACACAGTTGAAATCCACATTGGAGAAAGATCAATATCCTAAAAGCATACACTTTTTTTTACTGTACATTTGTGGTGTATTTGTTTATACACACAAAAAAATTGATAAGTTTGTGAAAATTGAAAAAGGAAGTATGTACCTGCAGATCACTGTGTTAAATGGTGCTCTTTAGTTGAATTGTCTCTTTCAGCCATCTGATAAGAACCTAATTTGACGCATAATGACCCCTTAATGTGTTACTACGCAAATATTTGCCACTTGTTTTCCTGGAGGGCTGTCCCTTCATGGCAAACCTGCCAGCCTTGTGAAATGCCTTCATGTAGCCAATGATGCCATTTCTCATGACAGGGACCTGCCATGACTTGCCATACGGCTTCACGGGCCAGAGTCCTGATCACCACAGGAAGCTCCCACTGTGGGACAGATTGGTAAACAGTTGGCCTCTGTCTCCTCAGTCCCTGCAGAAAATATGGTGAATGAACAACTTCTCACTGAAACCAGTGTGGCGTGAGGAAGTTGATGATTCATTCACCTCATTTGTGAAATGCAAACGTTTTCTTTCCAACAGAAGCTGGAAAGACAACCGAGGATTAAAACCCATTCACTTAAATTTAATAAAGGTGATGGACTGAGCCTGTGCTCTCTGAGGGGCCCAAATCATGAGAGCATCTCTAATGACCCTCACTAGGGGGTTTTCTGCTTCACAGGCATCGCTGGAGTTCACGGAGATGACTTCAGCAGCATCTATTGGAACAGATGCACTAAAAATACAAAGTGAGGAGTGTTTTCTACTTGAAGCAATGGCTGTTTAGTGACCCAAAAAAAGGTGTCTGTCTACATTATGGTTAACCGCCCCTCCTCTGTTAAAGGGCAGCAATACAGCAGCTTCCCTGGGTTGCTTAGAAGCTAAAATCATATGGTGAGTACATGCATTTCCCTCTTTTCAGCAACCATTTGCTAATTACATACTTTGTTTTTTGTAATGGAAAGGATTAAATACAACCCCTGCGGCAAACACCCATTAAAATTACCCTTTCTTCAAATGCCAAATTGCTTTTCACTTCATCCATCAACTACACCTGCTTATCCTTTAGAGAGGTGTAGAGAGCTGGAGCGCATCCCAGCTGACTGGCAGGATTCATCCTGGAAAAGCCAACAGTCAATCACAGGGCTGGAACATTTAGACTAACATCAATTTTTCTATTTCATGAACTTAAAAAATCGAAGGAAAAATCCCATCTGTGGCATGTGCACTTTAATAAGTCAATACCTAAGCACCACACCTTTAGTAAATAATGAGTAGTTTTCCCAGGCAAGAGCTCAGATTTTTGAATAAACTGTAAATAATACTATGCTTCACTGTTCAGCAAACCCTCCAAGCTACCATTTTTCTAGCTAAAGCAGGGATTTTCAAAGTCTGGCACACTTTCTCCTCCTGGATAGTGTGTGCTGCAGCTTTTCTTTTCCAATCCTTATGCTTTGTGATGTGAACAAGAACGATCTTTGTTTGGAGGTGTAATTTGTAGGTGTCTTCAGCACCAAGTTAAATCTAATCAGCCAAGATATTCAGGTTCAGAAGGTTCAGTCCAGACTTTGGAAATAATGGCTGACACATACAAAAATAATAATGAGGTCATCTGATAGCTCAGTTTTGCCAGATATCAAAAAAAGACAAACACACGTTTAAAAGCACACACATTTAAGTTTAATTAATGAAAAGAGTGGAGGTTTGGTAAACATTTTGTCGGTGGCACTACATACATTCAGCATTATTGAGTTTTTCAGTTCAATCCCACCATCAGTCCTGTAACATAAAAGCAAATAGACAGAACCCAACCAGGGATATTTCTTAAGTTTTTGCACCATTTCAATACAACAGAGACATTGTGTTGTTCACAATAACAATTATGTATATAGTTCATAGGATGGAAAATCTGTGTTTCCGGTCAGGCGACCAGACAACTGAATTACATCTCAATATAGCACAAGCACCACTAAGATGTCTACCAGGAAGTTGAATGCACCAGTCCAGTACAGATCAGTGCAGAGGAAGGAAAGGAGACATGAAAAGAAAGTCACATTCGACTAAATATGCACCTTTAGGAGGCGCACAGCCTAAGCATTACAGTGACTGTTCATCAGTATCCTTTATGAGATCTTCTTTAATGTTATTGTACACCACTGGGATCACATCAACAGCATGTAAAACAAATGGGTAGCAATATGAATAGGAGCTCTGTGATGTGACATTGTACCGAGCTGAGATCCGGGTCTGCAGCCTTTCACACTATAAAGAGACTTTTTAACATTTAGATCAGCAAAATGGAGAAACACAATCCCAATCTGCAGGGAGAACAATGCCTTACGCCATCCCGATGGACTGTCACTTCTTCAACAGGATGTGATTTCTATATCTTACATTGGAAACTAAATAACAGCTAAAAGTTACCACTTCATGAATAAGCATAGGTCATATTTATCTATACACATTTATACATTCAGGTATGACTGTTCACTGTAATTGGCACCATTTCTTCTTTTTTTCTCTGTATGGATAGCCAGTCAGAACTGACAGACTGAAAATGTCCAGAATGTTCTCGTTTTATTATCTGTCAGTAGTAGGCATGTAATGCTTCACACAGTTGCCTGTGCGAAGAGATCTAGGATGATATACCTTAACATGATCATTGTCCACAGAGGCAACTTCATCCTGTTTCTTCTGGCTTGACAGCAGCTTATGATCAGTTGAGCTTGACTACTTTCACTCTGTTGAACTAAAAGCACCTTCTTTCCGTGGCAAACGTCTCTCAGATTCAAATGATAGAAAACGCACACTTCAACAAAATGAACATGAAAAACAATCGGAAGCTTTGAAGTGTGGTGTGTTAATCACAAGATCAATTTGAAGGGGACATCTCTTAATCTCTGAACTCTCCAGCCCCTGCAACAAATGAGGAATGTCTGAGCCAGAGAGGAGGAAAAACACTGCCGTAACTCGCTGTTAAGTGATGTTACAAATACCTTACAGATTTTTATGCTATTTTTTTTCTTAATTATTTTGCCTTTTTTAAATCTTTTTTGAAATTTTCGAAAATATTTGAATGCCAGCAACATTTATGCTTTTCACTTTCTACAGGAAAACGCCTTTTAGATAAAATAAATAAAAACAAGCACAGACTCTCATGAATTAGATGTAATATTCACATGGAAGACAACATATACAATATTAAACATATTTCTAGACCAATACTGCCTCCTATACAACAAGGCCAACCAGCTGCTGCATTTTTGGCCAATTAACGTAATTAATTACCTTGTTGGAGCAAGTGAGATCAACAAATAAAAACACCTCGGGAACCAACTGAATGCCTTTTCCACCAGTCCCAAAGCTTCCAGAAACAGACTTACTCTTTAACATAGAAAAATACTATACCAAAATGAAATACAAATATATATAT
>OMNN01031861.1:0-10844 GCA_900302755.1 Chromis chromis | reverse complement strand
AACCCAAACCCTGTCCTCCACCCACACCATCCCCACCTTCAGTCATGACTGAAGGTGGGGATGGTGTGGGTGGAGGACAGGGTTTGGGTTTGGTTGGAGGTAGGACAGGGTTGAAGGGTTGCATGGCTGAGGGGAGGGAGTGGTTGCGGTGGTGACAAAGCGAGGGGGGAGGGGTGGTGATTGACAGTAGTGTAGTAGTTAAAGAGTGCCTGCAGAGGAGGGAGGTGTGTTCTGGAGAGGGCCCCTACCCCCCACGTATAGTGGAGCCTCCCCGTTGAGGGGCCGCACCGCCCCAAAGCTGTCCATTGTGGTAGGGAGACCCCCGTCAATGGACAGGTTCACCATCTGGTCGAAGGTCACCAGCTCCACTGTGTGGAACTGACCATCGTTTATAGTCTCAGTACTGAAAACACAGATTGAACCAAGAGTGAATAAAAAATATAAATGCGCCATTTTTCATCAGGAATCAGCCAGCAGTGACAGGAAACTTCCGCCATGGCACCTTACCTGTAAATGGCGTGTCCAGGCTGGCTGCCGGGGTCATAGCTGACCTTGACATGGCCTTGGTAGAGCTCCACTGCAATATGGTCATTGTCTCCATTGTACAGGAGGATGCCATTGTCCTCAGCTGTTGACACCTACACAGAGATCATTGGGTGTTTGAATAATTCAGGTTCCTGAGAGGCAGTGTCAACACATAAAAATCCTAGAGATGACTCTGTGACTACCTGTAGGGTGATGTTAGCTTGAGGCCAGTTCTTGAGGTCAGAGAGCAGTAGATAGGAGTCTCTGTCGATGAAGTTAACGCTGACCAGCTTCTCACAACGTGGCCCCCCAAACTCTGGAGGACACTGGCAGAGGGCGCGACCACCTCGCTCCACACATGGGGCGTTATTCTGGCAGTCGGCCAGCTCACACAGGGACAGAGGAGATGGGGGAACCTCACACAGCTGACCGCTATAGACAGAAAGACAGTGAGGGATGTTTTTTAGGAGGTAAATCAGAGGAAACTACTGTAAGCAGCCAAAATAATGCGACATTAGTGCTTTTCTTACCTGTATCCTTCATCACAGATGCAGGAATATCCGTTCAGCTCATCCACACACTGAGCTCCATTCTGACAGCGATGCTCCTCGCAATCATTGTAGTCTACACTGCAGTCATCACCAACATAACCAGGAGAGCACACACACCTGCAATACACACATACGGAAATCAGTCTGAATGCACACAAATCTGCCTCCCAGTCTGTAAATAGTAACTATTTTCTTATATGTGATGCTTCTGGCAATAAATGCTTACTTGGGTCCCGTCGAGGTGATGAGGCAGGTAGACTGATGTTGGCAGGGGCTCCGTCCAGGGGCACACACATCTTCCATTTCTTCGCACATTTCCCCTACAAAGAAACAAGTAATTTAAAATAGTATTACCTGCTGTACAACACAGAGCCAGAACCATCGGTCATCAATTTAAAATTTTAAATCCAGGATGAATAATCGTCTGAAGCACAATTTGCATTCAACATAAAAAATAAGGTAATTCGGTCTCTGTGTTTTGCTTTTTAAATTCAATCAATTCAATCATTCAGGGAGATGAGAAACAGGCAACACAGTAGATTGCATGACAAGTACTGAGAAAAAAAAATAGAAGGCTTTGCTTATTTCAAGAATCAGACCAGTTTTCTATTTTAAATCAATCAGAAATTATTTTCAAAGATGGAGTCCACTCCCTTTGTTCCAGGCAATCAATGCTGTCAAGAAGACTGTTTTACTAACATTTGTTTAGCAGCACTGATTAGAAAAAGATTGGAGCCGTGGACAAATCTATCTTAGAATTTATTTGGAATAACAAACCTCTAAGGTTTATTTTTTTCAGAGGCCAAAGCAATCTGGAGGAATATCTGACTTTGAATACTAATATTTGTAGCACATTATTCCAGAAACCTTGTATGAAACCTATAAAATCAACCCAACACGTAGGAAAGAGGTTAGGAAAATACATTTGGATATATATCAATCTCTGTCTGAGTACCAATAGCTCAAAATCATTCTCCCCTCCATCACTGCTGCTTTTAAAATCTGGGAGACAAAAGGTATTAAATCTGTATACGGAAGGTAATCTTGCCTCATTTGATCAGTTTAAACAGAATTATAATCTTACTTAGACATTTACAGGTTAGAAAAGTTGCACAAACTAATCTAACCCAGTTCCCTTATCCACCAAATAAAACCATGTTGGACAATATTCTGGCTGTAAATCCACTCAGTAAGGGTGTGGTTACACAGTTACATGAGCTAATTTCCCATCTTAATTGCACCTCTTTATCTATAATTAAGGGCTTATGGGAAGAGGACCTAAATTTGCAATTTCTTAAGTGGAAATATGAATCACCGTGTACCCATAGTCACTGGATTAGAGATCTTATGTAGTTTTTGAAGCAAGAGACAGTTAGATCCGATCTGATAGGATCTGCTGATGAATTCTATAAGGCCTGGCAGCCTTTCATCTCACACGTCGAGAACTGAGAGCTGGATATAAAATCTTGAGGATGATTGAGCGGTGCTGAAATGTGCAGCAAGTCTGACTGTAATATATGTGTTACGAATGGCCATGGTGTAGGCTGTACTGTGTGACAAAAAAATTTATTTTACTTCCTTTAATTTATTAATTTACCCCCTTTATTTTTAGTTTCTTCCTTTATTAAATTAAAAACAAAAAAGGTGTATTTTTCCACCTGATTTGTTGCGTGGGTGGGAGGCTATTTTAATCATTTTGTTAGCTTGGCTGACATGCTCACTGTTACATAACTTGTGTACATTGGACAGATAAATTACATTTTGTGTAATATTTTTATAGATATAAAGTTTTCAAATACAGCGTCCAAAGAAAAAGTTTTTAAAAAAATCTAGTTTTGAAAATCATATCTATTTTTTACAAGTAAACAAGAAGAATTAGTGTCTTATTAACTCTGAAATTTTGCTTAATTATAGGAATATCTAGTTTGAAGAATGAGTATCATGATGGTCATATCAAGACTTTTTAAAAAAGTTTTAAGGGGCATTTTATAGCATCCTGACTTTAAGTTTTGTTTCAAAACATTTGGCAAAAAAAATTATTTTTTTACAAATTAAATTTTTTTTACACACCAGAAAATTCTTACTTTAATACTTAGCGTGTTTATTTAAATTTGGTTTTGGCAGTTGTTTCTTGCGTCAAACTTTACTGAATGCACCAACCTGTGTAGTAGGGGGGACAAAAACAGGTGTAGTTGTTGACTCCGTCCATGCAGGTCGCTCCGTTCTCACAGTCATTGTCTTCGCAGTCATCAATGTTGGTTTGGCAAGTAGGGCCCTCGAAGCCCAACGGACACGTGCAACTGTGAAAACACACCCACTCATCATGGTAAGTTACTAATGAGATCAAATATTTCTCTACTTAGTACTGATATCAAAGCTTCCTCACCTGTATTCTCCCTCATCATCCTCATTCACTTGGCAAGTTCCTCCGTTGGCACATGGATTACTCACACAGGCGTTCAGACCAGTCTCACAGTTCTTACCCTGTGATAGAGAACAGACATGATGAGTACTGTCCGTACTTCAAGAGCTGTAAGGTGCGCTAAGGTGGATATTCACAAGTAGGTGGTAGGATTGTATAAGTCTGACCTTAAATCCTGGAGGACAGCTGCACCTGTAGATGTCCACCAGGTCGCTGTGACAGATGCCTTGGTTCAGACATGGACTGGACAGACAGGGGTTGCACTTAGCCAGCACTGAAGTGTCCACATCACCTAGAGAAATGCAGGACAGAAAAGAATGAATTGTATGTGGATACTGGGGCGGCTCATATTACAGTTTAGTGTCCAGCAAAAGAACTCACCTCCACATTCAAACTTCTTTGCAGGCGTTGTGAGGAGCAGTTTGCCCTCCATGCCCGGTGGGCCGGCACAGCGGGCGATGCCAGGCTCCTTGTATCCAGTCTTCACCCAGTCAGACAGCCAGCGCAGGCGGCAGTCACAGTACAAGGGGTTGGCACCAATTGCCCTGATAATACAGAGAAAATAAACTCATTTGGTGATATACAATGCAGTTATGATCAAGTCTGGGTATGGTAATGTAGTACAGTCTATAGCCAGCAGGTGTCTCTACATCCTTACATAAAACAAAAGTACTCCAAACTCAACTTGGTGTACTATACAAATAAATCACTGCGTCTCTGAGAATAAAGCGGCTTAAAAAGTTTAACACTCAATGCCACTTTGTGCCATACATCATCTAGAGGAGGGCTTCTCAATTATAGGCAATGGTGTGAACAGAAGGCACTCTTAACCGCTTCCGTCATGGTGGTCGTGAATCAATGCTGCTCTGTCCTCCCGCTGGATGCACAAACACTCCTGAATCGATGCTGTTCCATTACGGCGGAACACAGGCTCATCTTTCAGGCCGGGCCAATAGCCGACACCTGACATCTGCTAACATGAAAGCCACTTGACTGTGACTGTGAATCAATGGCTCCCCTCCATCCCTCCCTCCACCCAGTTTTCATGCAGCCTTGACTCCTGTCCTGCTCTCCGCACAATGTCTTTGTTTAGTTCTCTCTATCCTCCCCTTTCGTCCTCTCCGGCTCTGACACTGATAGGTCTATTGATCAGCGGCTGTCAAGGGGATGATGTAAATATCTAGGCAGGGGATGACAGGGGGCACACACTGCAAAGACACATTGTGTGTAGTTTTTACACATGCTCACGAGTCCGACCACACGACGGCTGCACACCGCACGAAATTACAGACATAAATAAACAAACACTAAAGTCCGCAGACCGTGGAGAATCTGTGTGTGCTTGTTAGTGAATGTGTGCATTTCAAGGATGTCACAGGGGGGGGATGAGACAGTGGAGGGGTCTGTGTGTTGCTTTAACCACAGGACTGCTGCTGATTAAGGGAGGGCTTGGCTCATGTGGTGCCGACCAAAGAGGACAACAGGCAGGCCACTGTGAGCCACGCTCTCCGGCTGTCTGACCAGACAACCTCTGTACCTGCAAGTGTGTGTGTCTGCATGCGTGTGCACTTCAGTGGTGAGTATGACAGGGGCAAATTGTACAGTTGTGTGTCACTACTTACAAATGAGAAAGTGAGACCACATCATTGAAGATGCCATCGGGAAGCTCGGAGATCTCATTGCCATGGAGGGACCTGAGGGGAGATGGAGGAAGGAGACCATGAACATCTTCATCATAGGAAAAAAAATGCTCCTTTCTGTCATGATTAGATGATTCACTGATTAGTAAATTGGCAGAAAAATAATTGGCACATTCAAATAAAAAAGCCATTTGGTATTTCCAGCTTTGCAACTGCGAGGATTTACTGCTTTCCTTCTCCTACGATAGAAAACTTGTCCTCTTGGGAAACTGTGATCTGCCTTTTTTTTTTTTTTATAGACAAACAGACTAAACAATTAAGAAAATAACTGTCTGTGCTACTTCTATACTTTGTTTTCCGACGACCGAGACCAGAAATACCAGGAAAAATGTTGAGGAATATGTCAGTGTTGTGTTGGCATTCGGAGAGAGTGGTAGGTGGTTTGTATTTCTGGTAGAGCCTTGTGAAGCTGGCAAAGATACGAGGCTCTGTAAGTCTGGAAAAGGCTGGTGTCAAATTTCTCTGTGCGTCTGGCTGGCAGGGCCAACGAGGGTACAGAGCGAGGGGGGGTAACAGAGCTGCACCACATGTAGGACAGTGAAAAACATTAATGTAAATGTGTGCATGCAGAGAAACATGTATATTAATGTGCTTGCATATTTGGGCACATGCATTTATATTAATGTTTGTGTGAATATACACTATTTTGTATCTACTGTTGTATTTCTTGTTGTTCTATCCGGGGTGACAAGCCTACATGGCTTAATGGCTAGATGATTGATGGCTGCTGTAATCCGCCAGGTCATTACCACCTCAAACCCTCAGCTGACCGCAAGCTAATGTTACCACAGCTCAGTCCACAGCAACAATATATGACACATCTGCTCTCTGTGCCTGGATGAGGAGAACTGATGTGTAAACAGACTTTGAAACCCAACTTCCTTCTTTTGTTTGATCTTTCAATTACCGCTAAGCTGCCGAAGAGTCGGAGGAAAGGATACAGGGAGGGAAGTTTTTCAGTGCAAGGAGTACTAGAGGGAGAATATACGATGTAACCAGTATGAGACAGCAAGTTAATTGGCCTGTGTGCCGTGGAGAATGCTTATTAGCGTCGAGCGGGTAGGTGGGTTGTGGTAGTCGGGGCATAGTGAGGGCGTGAAGCCAGCAGCAGTGTGCCAGCCAGGCTGAGATCTCATGGGAAAAAGGAGCCAGGGAGTCTCCAGGAGGAAACCTGATATGCTCTCCTGCTCACATTCTCTCTGTGTCTTTTTACTTTTCCTTTCTACGGCTGTATATCATTCTGTCAGTCCCGTGTCAACTTATCTCTTAAGCTGGCACAAGCCTCAGAAAGAAACTGATTGACAAAATGATGGATCTTGACTGCAAACGCACAGGCTGCCCAACTGAACTGGATCAAACTTCTCATGCAGACTTGTTCACCTGCAACCAGTTATCACTGTTTTCTGATTATGTGAGTCCTCTGAGCTGCATGTTTTTGCTTTAGCTTTTCACTCATGGCGCTTTTGCAGGCTCTACTTTCTCTTCTGTTCTTTTTTTTCTATATCACACTCTTTCACATCACGCTCTGTTCTCACAGGTTGCCAGTCAAACCCTCGCTGGGCCACGCCCTGGCGCTGTCTCAGCTCACTCACCTCACACCTAATACCCAGCAGGCCAATTAGCAGCTTATTAATCTGCAGCTCAAACCACAACCATCACACACACACTAGCTCACATACATGTGCGCTCTTACACCACACCACTTACAATCACACCACATCCATGCCAGGCTCAGACCTCTGGTCTGTTTGAAGAACTGAGCGTTAATGATTCTTCTCCTCTTTACAGCTGTGTAAAGCCAAAGGTGCAGCTTTATAAAGGCTTTGGCACCTCAGTGTGTGTGTGTGTGTGTGTGTGTGTACATGAGTGTGTCATGCTTGTAGCCGTCTTTGGCATCTCATTGTGGTTTCGATGAAGCTTCCAACTTTGAACTCTGAACCCTTTGTGAAGTCTTAAAGTTAAAACTATTAAATGGAGCTCATTGTCGCTTCAGATTTTGTTGCACCCCCATAGCTTTGCATAGTAAAAGAAAAAAATACCATGGCACCAATTGACATTTAATGGGAGGCTTATGATTGATCACGCCAGCAGTAAAGACATCAAAGTTTTCTGCTTCATTTGGACTCCCGTCTGACTGAGACAATAAGGTAGTCCAGACAGTCTGTGCGTGTGTGTGTGTGTGTGTGTGTGTGTGTGTGTGTGTGTGTGAGCTTGTATATAGTTGTAGGTCTGTATGGTGTGTGTGTGTGGGGCCGGTGGCGTTAGGGGAGGGCCTCACATGGCGTCTAGCACACTTGCACTGGGAATATTTTAGAAGTGAAGGTGGCGTGAGTGAGTAAGAGCAGAAATAACGGACGCAGCTTCATTAGAGATCAAAGCGACGTGCCTGGGCTAGCAGGGCGGCATCAGCTAATGATGGCCGAGCTTCACTCTCATTCCACGCTAAAAGGCCTCTTACGCTTTGTGTCTCGTAATGATCGGGGGTTTTAGTTGAATCCCGCCGTAAAAAGAGGCTTTGTTGAAGCTTTGTTGTCAGTAATAAAAAGTGTGCCCGCTATGAAAACACATGGAAGGCTGATAAGTCTACTCCCACACACATACTAACGGGCAGTGAGCCAGTAGATGACAAACACGTAGACTATGCATACACATATACATCTAGGCACACAGATGCATACATAATCTCATAAGGAGCACTGCTAGGCCTGGTCTCAGTTTCTCCCTCGCAGAATTAAACTGTACATTTGAGTTAAAGTGTGAGGCATCCAGCTGTTCTATCTTTGGATGCATTTCCGAAGGTTGGCTCGATTTCGTCATCTATCCGTCGAACGCATTTACATTCTACATCTCAGTTATTTAGCAGACCAATTCACCCACAGGGGAGCCCATGGTCACTGAGAGTGCACAATCAGAGGGCTTCATAACTTCATAAGAGCCCCCGAGGCACAGTCGAAACCATTACGGTTAGCGGGGCAAACATTCTCCGGTAATCAGTGTCAGGGTGATTTTGTACAGTGGTGTTGCGGGGGCGCGTGTTTGGCCCTCGTGGCGAGGCGGCGATGAGCTCGGGGCGCTTAGAGGTGAACAAGCACACTGGACAGATGTCTGAAGAAGAGGTGCAGTTCGGAGCAGGAGCTGGAACAACACTACTGCTGCTGCCCCCACGGCTGCCATTTCAACAGAGAAAATAGGTCGAAGCGTGTGTGTATGTGTGTGTGTGTGTGTATTCATAAGCTGTCATAACTGTTTAGACTGTGTTTCAGTACTCTGGAGTCAATCAAAGATTCTCAGCATCTGCTGCGCCACCTCTGTAGTCAGTGCAAGCTGCAAAAATATCCTCCCTAATAACTCATTTAGCCTGAAAGTGAGTCCTATCTCGTTTTAGAACTCCTCTTTCAAAATAACTTCAATTGTTTCCAATGAAGTTTCTGTTTCGAGCGTAGTCTTGAAATTATGTGACAACAAAGAAACATTTCAAACATTTGGTTTGCACGAGAAAAAGAGTGAAACTCTCCCATACCAACTGGCAAGATATATTATAGATTAAAAATAGGATTTTAAGACTTAACCCTAGACCAACGTAATAAGAATAACACACATATATATGTAGAGGAAATGATGCATTTAAAATATAAAAATAAACTCACAGCAGTCGAAGAGAGTGCAGTCCACTGAAAGCCATTTTGGGGATACAGCGTAGGGAGTTGTAACTCAGGATTCTGCAATGTAAAAATAATTACATATGCATGTATACAAAATTCATCTGTTTCCATTCTACTGTCAGCACTAGAATGAAATACCAGGTCTCTGGTCTGACAGCTGAATCTGGTCAGGACTTACAGAGTGGTAAGTTGGCTCATGTTCGCAAAGGATGAGTTGGTCAGGGAGTTGATCTTGTTGTTGCTCAGGTCTCTGAAAGGAAAATCAAAAAGTGTTCACTATACTGATCTGCGCAGAGTGACGGAGGAGGCAGATGAACAAACACTTACACCAGCTGTAGGTATTTGAAGGTAGACAGCTCCTTTGGCACAACACTGAACTGGTTTCCATCCAGATACCTGCACAAAGAGGCACAAAGAGATCCATTCAGACCAGATACCCAGAAACAGTCCTCAAAACCACATTGCTGCATATTCAGTTGCCAGTTTATTAAGGAGACATAGTGAAAACTAATGCAGTCTGCAATAGCCCCACAGTGGATTCAACAGCTCTCTAAATTAGCTTAAACAAAACCTGAAGATTAGAACCTTCACGAAGCTAAGATTTACTGCAGGATTGGCGTATCAGACTGCATTAGCTCAGTGTAGAACATCTGCACTCGACGTTTCTGTTTGGATAAGCTAAATCTTGCACTTGAAAACTTAAGCTTGCTGCTGAGGAGGATTGTGTGATGTGATCGAGAGCTCCAGCAGTCGCCTTTGTCTACACATATTTAAATGTATATGCAGTCTAACATTTAATCCAACCACTTGCAGCTCTGCAGTCTATTTTGTAAGTCACTGAATGTCTTTTTATTTTCAGAAAATCAAATTTCATAAAGTGTTTTAGTGTCACCGTATTGATCTGCAGTTGTTATTTGCTCTGCCGTATTTTTTTATCGAGCACTTCTGCAGATGACAAAACCTCAGCTGCTGCTCAGTTTAACACAAAGCATGTGTTTCACAGGTATCCAAGTTCCAAGTCACTTAATTAGGGGTTGCTGCATTGAATTATTAATACATTAATATCTTAAATTAATGAGGTTTTAGCTGGTGCAGGTTGATTTAATTCCACATTTGGAAATTTTATTCTGCTTTTTGTCAGCAGATTAGTTTCGCTCTGTGGATTGTTCAGGTTAGGAGCTGCAGGCTGTTTTTGCAGGACATCACTTTTTTCCCACGCTGCTGCAGCCAATTTAATCTCATGTTGCTTGAAACAGTGGAATGTTTTGTCTTTCAGGGTCTCATGCTTAGAAGTCGGGCTTAGTAAGCATCCTGTATACATGCTATTTCAGACACAATGGGCTACGTCTAATTTCCACTGGGAAAAGCAAGTCCTATATGTGACCCAGCACTTTTTTGGTTGTGTGTGCATGTGTGTGATAACATACTAACTATGCATGAGCCATCACAGCTAACATCAGGCCTGCGACCGCCCTGCTGACTGTGGACACAAAGTGCTACCAATGGTCCGTCACTTTGATAAATGGCTGATTTAGGGCCTGGTCCCTCGGGGGAGAGCTTCAGGCTCCTGCTATTGTTGTTGACTGTACACGGGGTGGGGAGGGCAGGTGATGGCAGTGGGGGGGCCGGCGGTTAGTTAGGAGGCCTTTGGGTTCAGAGGTAATGATAGGTAATGATGGTGCAGAGGACACTTGGGATAATGATGGAGTAGCAAACTCTCCAGATGACTAGATGAAAGCCCAGAACAGAGGGGTACACCTGGTCACACCTGCTGGGACAATGACAGGCCTTAAGGCTTGCACAGCGTGTGTGTGCATCTGTGTGTGTGTGTGTGTGTGTGTGTGTGTGTGCCTGAGTTAGTCAGAACCACTTGAAGCAGTATTGGAAAGTTCCAGACCTATTCCATTCCCTCCCCTTTCCATTGAAAACTGCTCATTAAAATGTCCTGTTGCTCCCCTATGCTCCTGTGGACAGGCTTTTGGCC
>OMNN01031860.1:0-10822 GCA_900302755.1 Chromis chromis | reverse complement strand
CTCCAGCGTTGACCCTCCGGTTCTGGCGCTCCATGCCGGGACGCTGGCTTGAGAAGCTTCTTTTATTGGCTGAGGGCTCTTTACCCGCCATCTCACGCTCGACCATACCTCCTCCTCCTCCGCCGCCCCCTCCTCCTCCTCCTCCTCCTCTTCCCAGGTGGTGGTGATGGTGAGAAGCATACGTCTTTCCTCCTCCTCCCTCCCTGTCTCTGAACTCTGTGAAGTCACTACTCTCGGAGGCGGTTTCCCACTCCTCGTTGGCCTGGTCTGAGTTCTGGTTGGTGAAGTCGGGAGACTTTGCTCCGTGGCTGTGGGGGTGCTGTGGGTGGGTTGGACCTGCATTGCTCTGGTTGTAGTGGTGATGGTGGTGGCTGTTTGCGTTACTAAGATGCCCGCCACCACTGTTGTTGTTGTTGTTAGTTGTTAGTGTGGTGTTGTGGTTAGCATTCTGGGCATTCCCTGTCATGGGAGCAGAGACTGGGGCTCCGTTACTGTCCTGAACTGAATTCATGGAAGGAGATGATGGCCTTCCTCCCCCAATGACTCCCACTCCTCCGTTGATACGTGCAGCGTTCTCTCGCTCCTTCAGTCTCCGGAAGCGGGGCGGTTTGTCCTGCTGGTGCTGGGAACGCCCGTGACGGCGACGCCTAGGGGGTCGCTCAAACCCACTGGGAGGGAACCCACGGTTAGTGGGAAGAGGGAGTGCGTTCGGCCCTCCAGGGTTTGATGCAGGGTTGGTTGACGCTTGCTGGGCTACAACCCCTCCATTTTCAGTGGAGCCTAGTGCAGCAGGGGTTGTAGCAGGCAAAGATGGCTGAGGGGGATTGGTCCCCTGATTCTGAATTTGACTTCCATCAGCTATCTTGTCCTTCTTCTCTCCTGCATTCCCTCCCCGACCTAAGTCTTTGGGCCCAGAGGTTTGAGGAGGACCTTGCTGTTTCCGAGCTGAAGCTGATGACTTGGAGGACCCACCGTGAGAGACTGAGTTGGGTCCAACCCGGTGTCCGCCAGCTGATCCTCCCATATTGCCACTACTCCTGTAGATGTTTCCTCCTCCACCTCCCCCACCCCTGCCCCTCCTAGAGGGCACACCCCTAGGGGTGAAGACGCGGGCCTGGGAACCTCTAGGTGGTGCAGATGAGATGTTTCCGCTGCCAGCGGTGTTGGCGTTATCAGAGCCATTCTTGGTGTTGGGTTTCTGGTTGTCTTCTTTGTCTGAATGACCAAGATCACTTGCACCACTCTCACTGCCAGTCTCTGAGCCTCTCTCCCTCCTTCTCTTGGGGATTTCTTCATACTCTGATCCCTCACTGCGGGTTTCACTGCGGTTTCTGGCCCTGGCTGGGTTATGCTGAGACCGATCCTGACCATGCCTGCCACCAGCTCCATCGCCCTTGGATTCCTGATGGTGGCCACCACCAACTGATGCACGGTAGTCTCTACCACTCCTACCACCCATTCTGCCCCGGCTGCCACCAGTAGGTCCAGCACTGGCCGTATAGGTGCCCCGGTAACCACGGCCACGCCCATAGAATTCTCCCCCTCTTCCTCGACTAGCTCTGCTGCCTTTGGGGGGAACTCCATGGTGGTGGGCGGGGTTGCCTCCTCTTTCAAAGGAGCGGTCTCTGTCCCTCCTGGAGGAGGACCCTTGAAAGCCAGATGAATTGGCATCTACATCTTTGGGCCCTCTACCTGGTCCTCCTCCACCTCCACCTGAGGATCGTTCTTTTCCTCCATTCCTGGGTTTGGCTGTCTGGGCTTGCTCGTCTTTAGATGGAGCTGATGTGTTTTGGGAGACGGAGCTTTCCTGTTTCATGGAGGTGGACTGTCCCCCATCTTGCTCTTTATCTTTTCCAAACCCTTGGCTTGATTTTTCTCCTCCATCTACTTCCCCTCCATCTCTCTTCATTTCCTTCAGCACCGGCTTCTTAATGGGCCCTGCTCTCTTGTTGGCATTGCTGCCTCCAGTCTGGTTAGAGGGTTTGTGGTCTGATGGAGTGTTGGAGGAGTCCTCTCCTCCACGGGAGTTGTTCCCACCTCCTGCATTGTTGGCCCTCCTGCCATGAGATGACCCCCCACCCATATTGCTGCCGGGACGCGGGCCCCACTGCGTCTCTGTCTTGTGCTCCCGTCCTCCTCTTTGGTTTGATTTAGGATGGGGATGCTGCTGCTGCTGAGGCTGATTATGACTGCCATGTTGAGCAGGAGGTGGGCTAGAAGTGATGGAGGAATGGGGAGCATAAGCCGGGCCCGTCTTCTCTTGTTTCACATGGCTGCTGCTGCCGGCATTACCACTGTTGCCTCTTTCACTGTGCCCGCTAACAGCTTCGCCCTCTCTCTGTGATGGGTGATGATGCTGGGCCACTTTGACACCCCCATCCTCCCTGGCAGAAGAAGACGAGGAGGAGGAAGAGCAGGAAGATGAGAGGGAAGGTTGATGGAGAGGAGGAGAAGAGTCAGTCTTCTTAGCAGGGGCATCACCAACCCTGTCACGGCTGTTTTCTGGCTTATGAGGATGGAGAGGAAAGTGAGGCTGTTGAGGGTGGTGGCCGTGATGGTGGTGGAGGTGAGAGTTGCTCTCGACAGGAGGGAGATCTGCACGACTGTTACGGTCGTAGTGAGGATGTGGGGCTCCCCATATCTGGCCCTGCTGAGACCCTCGAGGAGGCCCTTCATCCTGGTGGGTGAAGCCATGTGGCTGGTTTCCTCTATCACCCCCCCTCTGCTGCTGCTGGTGGGGAGGCATCCTACCACCCTGATCGGGGAAGTTGCTGTAGTTGCCCCGCCCACCCATGTAGTGATGAGGGTGGTGGCCGCCTCCTTGGGCAGCAACTTGAGTGCCAACAGGAGGAGGGGTTTGATTGGATGTTCCAGATGTGGAGCTGGGCTGCTGGATGGGTCCCAATCCACCCTCTCTCATGCGGTGTGGAGGAGTATCACTCCTAAGATGAAGAAGAATGAAAGAACATAAAATACTAACTTAATCCATTACTTATTTAAAAGGTAAGATAATTCTAGATTACACTTAATTATGCAGGTTACTGGGGTGGAACAAAGTAATACTCAATCAAAAACACTTTCTATAAAATGCTTATAGATGCTGTTACAGGTGTTGCAGTAAAGTAGTGATAAAGCAGGAGAGAAAAGAAAAACAAAAATCTACAACAAGCTCTCTCTTCTTGCACTTCTTACTCTTGTGTTTTCATTTTTATTCTATTTCTATTTTATTCTAATGTTGTAAATACCTTATTCTATTTTTTATT
The DNA here is from genome assembly GCA_900302755.1 of Chromis chromis. Classification (NCBI taxonomy): domain Eukaryota; kingdom Metazoa; phylum Chordata; class Actinopteri; family Pomacentridae; genus Chromis; species Chromis chromis. The sequence continues at coordinate 7,559 of OMNN01031860.1, read as the reverse complement.
TTACTTTATTTTTTCTATTTTATCCTAAATAATGCACCGTGAAGTTGAGTTGGCACTAACTAATAAGAATTTCATCACTGGTGATGATGTACATGGTTACAGAGTGCATGACAAAAAAGAATCTTGAATCAGAGGTTTTCCTAAATGACTCGAGTATCCATACCTGGGCCCTTTGGTCACATCGTCATCCTCCAATCCTTGCTTCTGCCTGAGCGGAGATGTTAGCCCACGGTTCTCCCCGCCGCCAGGGAATACCTCCGGCCCCCAGGCCAGCTTAGGATCCATAGGGGGGGTCCCACGGTGAGGGTGCCCTGGATGCTGTTGCTGCCTGTCAAAGGGATCTGAACCAGAACCCCCTGAATCAGACCGCTCACGTCCAATAAGCCCTGTGACAGTGAAGAAATAAAAGAAAATAAGTATAAACTGTAACTATAAGCTGTAAACCCATAAGCCACTACACTAGACCAACATACAGTTACATCTGAACTATGACCTGCACTATAGCAGAACAGTGTTATTTAATAATTGAATTTGTGAGGCTAACCAGATGGATGCATGCCAGGTGAATAGTAGTCCATGGGTGGAGGGCGACCCTGCATCATGCGAGGGTCCATGTAGGGCATCATCATCCAGCGAGGGTCAAAATTCATTGGCAGGGGTGGAGGTCGAACCATATTGCTGGCTTGATACAGAGGACCACCCTGCTTAGGTCCAGGCCCTGGCTGGGGTGTTGTACCCTGTGAGGGACCCTGTTGAGCCTGGGGCTGGGGAGACAGCTGGCTTTGTGATGCCTGGCTGTGTTGCTGCTGCTGCTGTTGTTGTTGCCATTGTTGCTGCTGCTTCAGGAGCTGCTCCTAGAAGACATGAGTGTGAAATGGAAAAATACAGCAGTCAGGATGTTGAAGGAAAGAAATATTAGACATATTGTACCTATAAAGAAAAGCCAGCTTTGGCAGCAGAATAAGTGGCTCCCTTCAGAAAATGTACAAAGAGCAAAACCATTTAGAATGCAACAACCAACAGACAAGTACAAATCCTGACCTGCTGCTGCCTCTGAAATCGAGGTGGAAGAGACTTCTGGTATTTTGAGTAACCCTGGCCTGGAGGACCACCGGCTTGACGACCTGCTCCGCCTCCAATATTCTCAATCTTCACTTGGTCGACTCCTCTTTCACCTCCACTTCCTGCACGGATGTGAGGACTACCCATGGTCTCTTCCTTACTCTCTCCTGGTAAAGGTACCTCCAGTGTGGGCTGCTGTGGCACAGCTGGCTGGGGACACTGTTGGACATCTGAACAAAAGAAAAAGGTTGCAGAGTTTACACAGCTGCTTTCATATAATAGCAGTTGCCACATTAACAACCAGGCAGAATGGTTATTACCGTTAAGGATTTTAGTTTCACAGTTCAGGGTTGTGTTTTAATTCAGAACTTGTCGCGTGTACATGAGAACCTCACCTGCACTGGAGTCGTAGCTGCTGTTGCTGTTGGCGCGCTGACGGTCACCTACTCCAGGACCAGGACCAGGCTGGACGGCCAGCACTGGAGGCTCCTCAGGGTCCACACAGGGAGAAGAGGGCTGGCTGATGTTAGGGGAGGAGGCTGAAGCTGAAATAGATGGACTGGGGCTGCCTGCTGTAGCAGCTGTAGAATTTCCATCAAGGCTGGGGGTTTTACTGCCACTACCACTCCCTCCTATGGTGCTGCCCTGCTGCTGTTGCTGCTTTTCATCCAGCCGTTTTAGCTTCTCGGCGCAGGCTGCACGCCTCTCCTCCTCCATCCTACGCTCTTCCTCCTCACGACGGCGTCGGGCTCTTTCCACAGCAGCAGAGATCTCAGAGGACGACTGCTTCCTGCGCTGACGCCAAGTTTCATCCTCATCATCCCCCTGGGCCCCATGGACCGCCAGGCCTGGCTGGGGAGGAGGGGTTGGGCCTCCTGCTGCAGGTGGATGCTGGGCTGGGGCAGGTTTCCCCGGGCCAAGAGGGGCACCCTGGTTGTGGGGTCGGTCCTGGAAAGTTAGAAAATATTTGATACTCTATCATTCAAGAATTATTTAAGCCTTTTAAATTACATTATTGTAGAAGAATGTTCTTTGAATGATTATACCAACTGCAAAAAACTCAAGAGGCAAAAACGTGAACTTAAAACCAAAGATGACTTTGCCATAAGACCCGTGGGCGGTGGATGGGATAATGACAGAAATGATTTGTCTATGAGGACCTATCCGGATGTCTACCTGTCGGTAAAAGGAGTAAGGCCCTTGTCCGAGGAGCGGCCCAGGTGGGGGGGAGGGCTGCTCCCGAGGACCACCCAATCCAGGCCTACGCCCCTGTATACAGGCAGACACAGTTAGCCATGCTCCACCACAAAACCCTACACTGACACAAACATACAAACACTAACTCTGCCCACAAATAAGTCTTTGCTTAGCTGTTTACACAAACTGTCCCTTGTTGTAAATGTGGACTTGACACCTTTTCCCAGCTTCAGTTTGGTCTTACTGGGCAACATCTTGTTGCTGCCGTTTGGCACACTACCTGGTAGTTGGGTGGTGCTCCCTGGCCCGTCCAGCCGCTGCCTCCCTCCTCGGCCCATCCTGGCTTGCTGGAGGGGGGTTGGGGGCCACTGTCACCATTAGAGGGAGGGGTGCGGCGGGTGTCTCCCCCGCTGTCTGAGCCTCGAGAGTGAGAGGTTGCAGTTGCATCCTGGGACCTCTGCTGCTCACTGATTACAGAAAAAGCAAAGAAAAATCAAAACAAATCACAGTAGAGCTTGTAGAGTCTAGTCATATTTTAATCTATCGTAAACATTTAATGTTATCCAATACTGACAGTAACTGGTCACACACCGTGAGTCACTCTTGCTCTCGCTTCTCTCCTCTTCTCCCTCTTCCTCTCCTTCATCATCACTGAACTTCAACTTGGCGGAGTAATCAATCTCCTCATGAGCCCCTGTTTAAGCAAAAATCAAAACAAGACAGATAAAGACATCATGTTTTTCCCAAACATCCACTGAGAGCACTGTAACATTATTCATCATCCATCACTGTGATGAACCCGATCCTACACTCTCCCTCGTCCCCCTCCCTCCGCTCAGTGAGCTGTAGCAACTCAAACCACTCTGCTTGGATCAGCAGGATATGTGGTATGCAGAAACAACTGCAATGACAGAAAGCATCAATCTCACCCACTACCACTATGCCATCACCTCCTAAATCATTTAAAAGCATGAATCAACATGCAATGCATCAGGGTAGTTTAATGTCAAAATTTATTGCTCCCACAAACAACAACAAAAATGGAAACCTCTGCGGAGCAAGTGTACTGTAGCTGTCCTTATTTTAACTTAAGATGTTGCACTCATAAGCACAATTTCAATTTTATTCCATCTACATGACACATACATGAAAACAAAACCAGTTTTTCAGCAAAAAATTAATACATTAGTTTGTCATTTATTAAAAATTCTGCTGTGTTACTGCATCAAACGTAGCTAAACATATTTAAACAACTACTTGAATATAGGCAATTAATCATTTTAAAGTTCTCCACCAATGTAGATGATTTCCAGTGCCTTTATCCCAACACTTTATTTGCCATCTGAGTGGTTCCTAATTTCATTTTACATGAACAAAAATGTGTTTTTTATACATCGGGAACTTTAAAATCAGATCAAGCCATCCACAGCTGACTCTCATTCCATATTAGTTGTATATCTGTGAATGAGCTTTTTCACCTGCCCAGCCCTCGTCTCCATCGTGGTCCAGCTCATCTAGCTCCTTCAGATCATCCTGCTTTAGGATAGAAGGTCGCTTTACCACCTCTCCACCTGCATCGCGTGGGCCGCCCTGTGGCCTGCTGTCAGGACCACGAGAGAACCTGAAAGAGCAGAAGAGGTTATTTCTAAACGACATGATGAGGATAGAGAAAAAACATGGCCTAAAAAAGGCAGTAAAACTGTGATTTAACTTGAAAAGAAGCAAGACTTTTTAGCAATGAACGTACCTTGGAGCAGGCCCTTCCCCAGGTGGCGGGTACCTGTAGGGCCCCTGTGGGCCATAGGGGGCCGGGAAGGGCAAATAGGGAGGATACATCTAGGGAACAAAAAACAAAAAACAGATCCAATTCAGAATGCAGCGTTTTTATTGTTGGGAGAGAAACAAAGAGAAAAGCAAAAGGAAACTTACGAAGGGAGGCATGATTCCTCGATATTGGGGGAACCCGGGCCCCACAGGGGGCTGGGGCAGGGGCAAGGCGGGGCTGCCTGCAGGAGGGTTCCTAGGTGGCCCGTGGTTCTGGGAGTTTGGAGGGGGGACCCCAGCTGCCCCATCCATCACCAGAGCTCCACCAGTACCACCCTCCACTGTCCCCTCCCCAGACAGGGTGGGCGCCAGGGCTCGGCCCCCACCGTCCCGCCAACTTGTAACGTCTGAGGACAGAGAGGTCAGTATGATTTATGGGCTCTAATTGAGTGAGATCAGAGATTCACAGTCATTACTTAACATTCTATACACAGTCTTTTGATCTGGAGTGCATAATGCTCACTTAATAAAGTGAATTAATTAGGCCCAAAAAGCACTCAGCCTAAAAAGAATCTTGTGGGAGATGCTTTTTTCAACACGACTGACTTAATTAAATAACTGGTTGATCAATTATTAGAGATTAAGTAGGTATGACTCACTCTGGGGGCGGAGGCTTGGTCCGGGCCCATACCACTGATCTGCAGTGCCCTGTTCTCTGCCAGCTTTGTCCTGGTCGCCAGCCGCCTGCAGGGTGGGAAATTCCTCGCGAGAGAATGGCGACGGTAGGTTTGATCCCTTTCCACCTGCAACGAGGGAAGACGAAGAGAGAGGCTCAGTATTAACAAGAACTTCAATCCAGAGAACTGTATACGAGATAAACAAAAAGAAAGTCTCACCATCCCCTTGTGTTCCATGTGTAACACTGGCTTGAGCCCAGGACCTTGCCCCTACGGCCTGGGTTGAAGCTGGGGCCAGAGCCTGAGGAGGGGATACGCAAACACACAGATGTTACATGACAGCTGTCTACTATGGCTGCTGTGAATCCTCCAGTGCATCATTTACTCAGAAAGTAATTTTGCTTTCATGCTATTGGGACTGTCTGTACCTCTGAAGCTGGCGGGGTTCTCGGGCGGGTCGGTGCAGGTGTCTGTGAAGCCACAGGCTGCTGCGATTCCGGCTGCGGTGCTGACAATGCATCGGTACTAAAAGAAAGAAAAAAGTCACCAAATATATTGGATGAGAGCAAAACAAGCAGGCACACAACAATAAAAAGGATAGAAGGACTTCTCATAACAACATCCCTCAGTCTAAGGGCTTGTTCACACATACTGAAGTGAACCGAAGTGAACCAAATGCAAATTTTTCTAGACCTTGTCTAACGTCTCGAAATCTAGTGCGCTCTAGTGGACCACTTGGTGACGCGAATCACGTCAAAACGTTCATTTCAACCATTGGTCATGTGGATCTTGCCATGTCATACTCAAAGTTGTCACCGATTGGTCAAAATTCAAAGGCGGGAAGTGACTCAAGCACGTAAACAAAACCAAGGCTATCATCAGAGAACATTTGAGCCATCGAACACTCTGCATTGAGCTATTGTTTTTAAATATGGATGAAGAGATACTTAGTTTTCTCACCATACTCGCCGTAGCGAGCTACACCTTATCTATGCGTAATGTTTCTGATTATGTCGAGTCTTTATCGGAGTCCAGAGCGGCGTTGAACAAATTTCATACGCTCCACATCCGGATAGTACGTTTGCGTCCAAACAGCAAACGAAGCGCTCCAAACAGCGGCCCGAGACCACCTCTTCAAGTGAACCAGTTGGTGCGCACCACTTTTAGTGCGCACAAACTGGTCCCTGTTCACACCAGCAAAAAAAAACGGACCAAAGAGAGAATCGATCTCGAGTGCGCACTAAACTGTTCTATGTGAACACGCTCTGTTGAAAAGGTGTGTTAGATTGTAAATTCTCACCTCTTTGGGTCTGCTTGTTCCTGTTTGCTTGCCCATCCTGTGCCGTCTTTGGGAACGAGCGAGACGTTGGGATCGTTGCCTTTGTTCTCTGCCTTCAGACTGGGCAGGTTGGCAGGGGGTGGCATACGCCGCGCGGAGGCAACTTTACCAAGAGACTGCAGGCCATGGCGGGGGGGAACTGATATGTGGAAGAGAAAGGAGGTCATTAGCACAGATGGACCACTGAAACATGACACCAATGAAATCTACTTGGCGTTAGGAGTCCCGACGACAGGGATAGCGTTTGCTGCTGCTTTACTGGATATGCAATTAGGATGCTGAGCAACCAACAAGCTTGCAGGCTTGGTAGTTTCAGTCTGTTGATTCTGATGAACACGGATTAGAAAAAACGTTCTAGACTTTATTAAATATCTCCAGTAGACCCACTTCAATTACAGTTTAGAGACATGTATTAGGATACTGATGCTTACAGAACCATGGAAAAGCCTTCTGATTCTAAAAAGTGAAGCTGCTCTGAATATAAATCCCTCATTTGTTTCCTCGAGGCTCAGAGAAACCACAGCAGTGGATGGTTTCACTATGTAGGAGGGGGGAGTTCGTAGTTTGGGAACGGGGACAGCTGCTCAGATCTAGTGGGGAGCTTCTGAATAAAACATAAACTGGGGACTCGGCGCAAAAGTCAAACAGCGTCCACAAGTAAGCCTCTGTCTCAGGTCAGGCTCAGTGGCTCCGAGGCTCAGCTGACATGTCAGGACTCAAGAGCCGTTCGCCTCCCAGGCCCTGCTTTCCCTTTTTATCCATTTGTGAAGAATTCTAACTGGCAACGTCTTTCATCTCTCTTACCGACAGGTGTAAATGCTTACTAATTCAAGTCAAGAAGCAAGAAACCTTGGAGTAATATTTGATTGTGAACTTAATTTTAAACCACATGTACGCCATGTCACAAAAACAGCTTTTTATCATTTAAGAAATATCTCCAAAGTGAGGCCGTTTCTCTCTCTGTGCAACACAGAGAGACTAATGCACGCTTTTATAACTAGCAGGCTGGACTACTGCAATGCTCTCCTCTATGGTCTACCCAAAACTACAATAAATCGACTGCAACTGATTCAAAACTCTGCACCACGGGTTCTAACTAAGACCAGAAGGAGAGCACACATTATGCCTATTTTAAAATCCTTACACTGGCTGCCTGTTAGTTTTCGCATTGATTTTAAAATTATTTTATTAGTTTTTAAGGCACCGCATGGGCTTGCACCGGTTTACATGTCGGAGCTGCTTTTATTTTATGAACCAGGAAGGCCCCTGAGATCCTGTGGCTCTTCTCTTTTAACTGTTCCACAAAGTAGAACAAAAACATTTGGCGATACCGCTTTCAGCCACCACGCTCCAAAACTGTGGAACAGACTGCCGGAGGATCTGAGAGGAGTTACAAACATTGACACCTTTAAACGCAGGCTAAAAGCCCATCTTTTTAGTCTGGCTTTTATGAATGTATTACCATAGTTTGGGTCTTTTAATTATTTATTAAAGTTTTTATGTTTATTTTATTTCATTTA
>OMNN01031858.1:0-12678 GCA_900302755.1 Chromis chromis | reverse complement strand
CTGAACTTTCGATCGCACCTCACACTATAACACCCATATTTCACATTACACACCGATCTGTTCTATTGTTTTTATTATTCCCATTTCTCCTGTTTCATTATGCATTTATGGAAATTGCTTTCTTCGATAGCTAACACTTTCCTTTGTGCCACTGAGTTCTCTTATCTTTTTGAACACTATTCTTTCGCCGACTTTCCAGAGGCGACAAAAACAAGCGATGGCTCAGATTTCACTTCTTGTTGTTTCATAAAAAACGTAATCCAGAATGTAATCCAAGAAATATGCAAGTTGACACAACCAATGAAGACTTCATGGATGTGTTAAGAGCTGGATTTAGTGATCAAAACGTTTTTTTTTTTTTTTTTTTATCCCTTAGACCACCATTATTAAGCTGTTGACAGAACATCTCAAGTTGACTTTCTCCACTATGATTTTTATTTTTTTTTATCCATGAAGGTCATATTCGTAAAATCTGCAGATCTGGAAGTTAGGAAACTTTTTTGGCTCATGGTGACCAACTTTCCTTCACATAGACAGTGATTAATATCAGTGTATCACTTCCTGGTGCGACTGAGTCTTATTTTGATGAGTAAAAATGAATTCCAGTCACCCAAAGGAAATGAAGGGAAATAAAACCAGAGCTGCTCTATCTTGGCAATGTTCCTTTAGTAGTTTGATAAATGCACGTAATCTTAAAGAGTCAGACTGCGTGGACAGTTAGTTGTGTTTATTCTAAATCGCAGCAAAGGTGGTGCCAGTGCATGCACAAACCGACATCTCTAATATTGTTTCAGTCGTTATATGCCTGTAATAATTGATATGAATGATCAGCTGTGGCCAAGAACGGCACATTTGTTTCTAATACTTTCTGCCACCACTGATTTGGAGAATACATCCCTCTACTCAATCGGATTTATGGACAAAGTCACGCCGAGTGAAGCAAGACTTTTATCTTGGAGTTTTACTTACTCCCACAGCCTCTTTTGAGAAATCCTCTCCCCAGGCAGCGGTGTCGGCCTGTCCAGGAGAGATCTGATTTGACACAGGTTGATGACGGCGCTTCCAGGCTGGAAAAGATGGATAGATAGTACTGTACTTAGTTGGAAGACTTCTACTTTTAAGTTTTTCCTCTTCTTCTTTTTACCCCTCTACACACCTCTGGACTGTTATTGAGAAGAAAAAAAAACCTTAAAAGACTCCTTCCTCTTCCTGATGCTACTCATTTGTCTGTTGTAAATATCGCATGCAAAACCTTAAATACATGTATTTTCTTCCACTGACAGTCTGCCGGAGGAAAATTACAGAGAACAATGTTGTAATTTCCAGATTCAGTGGCAGTGTTGTGGCACAACCATGACACCTGAACAAAAACACAATGGCACAGAATAACACGATGTTGCAGCCGGTTCCAGGTTGAGCTGCATTTTCTTTAACATCGGGGGGTTTTGTTGATGACCCTGAGGCGGCTGATAGTGAGGAATCGCGCCATTCGTGATTCAGATTCAGTTTGATAGATGGTTCTGGAGGAGCAGACTGAGGCAGAGCTGCTGTGGTGCTGATTTAAATTAACTCTCTGATGAGAATCATTGATGCAAGTGATTGTCTAACTCTCAAAGCCTGATGTGGGACTGCTTGATTTATCCACAGATACACACCAACTTCACTCTTCCCAGACTGTAAAAAAGTTCTTCTTTTCTTCTCAACATTGCTACATGCTATTCTGATTAATTATGGTTCATCTGGCAGTCAAAAACAAACACAAAGGCTATATTGAAAAAAACAGGCCCAAAAGTAGGAACTCAATACAACAAAAGTGAATACCTATGGTCTGTGTTTATCTGCATGTCTGCATCATGGCTCCACATGGAAAGGAATTGCCAGAGGAAAGGAAAAATGAGATTGTGAGACTTTACAAGGACAGAAAATGACACAGGAAGATCAGTGACCAATTAAAAGTCAGTGGAAATACAGTTGCAGAAGTAATCAGGAGGTAAAACGGTGGTTCTGATACAGTTCGCTACTGTAGCACCACTAATCAAACCACCATGACCATTCTCCTAAAATGGAAACTGCACTGCTGGCACTATCTAGCTCTGATGAACAAGTCAGGAAACAGTTTTTGTGACAGCTCATACAATGCAAAGGACATTGCACAATGTCCACCACAAGACACGATGTCCAAGAAAAATACCTCTGCTCGCTGTTTGGAACAAAACTGCAAGATGAGACTTTAAAGAACATGAAAAAAACCTCATGAATATTGGGAGAACATTCTTTGGTGAGATGAGACCAAGACACATTTGTTCAGGTCAAATTAGGTCCTGCATGTTTTGTATGAACCTCACCCCACTACCACAGTGAACGCATAGTCCTGACAGTGAAGCACGGTGGTGGGATTGTGATGATATGGAGCTGCATTAGTGGAACAGGTGTTGATGAGATGACTTTTATAGATGGAACCATGAATGTCTGTAAATATACCAAAATATTGATTGGCAAGATGTCTGCATAATAACCAATAATCATCAGCATAATAATGCATAGCACAGTAAAAAACTAAAAACTATGATGTTGTTGCACAGAACTAAACCTGGTACCAGCTGCATAATAAAGTAGCACTGGGTGTAATATAGTGTCAAGTCACTAATGACCAAAGGTGTGCACATGTTCTCATCAGTCTGGTTAAGCTGGATCACTCGAAGCAGTGGAAAGACATCTAGAAGTAAAACACAGCAGGAAGGCACAAGTGTCATCAGATTATCTGAGCTGTCACTTCCAGTTGAAGGTCAGACATTGCACTGAATTATGACGAGCCTGTGATTTTATGCAAGAATACAGTCCAGCTGTGATCATTAATAATGACAGTAATAATGGGCGATCTTGTAAAATGCCCCTCCCTCCTATAAAATATGTCTTGTAATTAGTATCTTACTGTGTGAGTGATTGTTGGCTTAATAATCCTTTGATAGATGGTTTAAATAGGTCATTCTCCTGAAGCTCTCGCTGATGATGTTATGGATACCAATGAGGAAGCTGCTTAATTCCTGTCATGTTCGCTGTTGATTATATTTAATGCAGAATGCCTGCCAGAAGTAAGACAACTACATGCCAGCTATTAGGGTTATGCAGTGTAATGAAGGTGCATCTCCAGCCGTCGGCATCCATCTTTCAAACAGGAAGTGTGCGTCAGGGTAATGACAAACAGAGCACTGTCAGTATGTGAGGAGTGTAATCCGAGCTGATAACGAGGTAAAAATGAACCTGAACATAATCAAGCTATTTCAGGCCACATTACAAGGCGATCACATCCCCGCTCAGACTTAGCGTTCATGATAGAGGAAGAATAATCAGCCAGGAGAGATAAAGTTGGGGTAATCTATCATCGGGCTGCAGGGCGCCGGGGTTTCCGAGCCGCGGGGCTACGGAGGCCCCTCATACTCCGACGAGGACGATTCATCATTTAACATGCTAACAAGGCGAGGGATTTTAACACGGAAGATAACGCAGGTGCGGCGTTATCGGGAGCTCTCAGAGACCTCTGCTAGCGCTGATGGGGGATGCATCCTTATCTCGGTCTGGGAGAAAACTGACCTCGTGATACTGAAAGAAAGCAGCCAAAAGAAAGTGTTCACAGTGGAAACCTTAACATCTAGTGGTTAATTAATGGACAGATTATAAGTCAAGGTCACTGTATTCTTTATGTATGACCCAAAAAAAAAAGAGGTCAATCATGCACAATTTGTTGCAAAAACAACCAGTACAAAGAAAAAAAATTCACAGTTAAGGTTCAAGGTAGTGGTTGGAAACTTTACGCATGAACAAACATGGAGCTTCATTCATTCAAATGAAAAACCTTCCACCATTTTCCAGGACGTTGTGTTTTGGGTTTGTACATCATGCATATCAGCTGAGAACCTTCCTGTACCACCGACACTATATAAAGATAGATGACATGACAGCATGACGGTTTTCTGTCACTATATTTCATGTAATTACCCATTTTATCTGGCTCCGGCACAGAATGATGACATTCTCAAGCCTGGCTACGGTGAATAGATACTCTGAACTCCTGCAAAGCATTCTGGAAGCATTGTATATCCACTTGTTTCTCTCAGTACAATAAAAAATGAACTGAAAAAAAAGTTGCACCCAGTATGAGACTTAATATTAGAATTTGAATCCAGTGTGTCCCCTTTCTACTGACCCATCATTGTAAATCTATACATACTATATAGTTATGTTGCTCTAACTTTAACTTTAAAATCCCCCAAAGGTGTTGTTATGCTGATGATTATTGATTATTAGTCAAGTCAGTGTTTTGGTATATTCACAGATATTCATGGTTCCATAAATGTCATCTCATCAACACCTTTTCCACTCATGCATATGAGCACAATCCCACCGCCGTGCTTCACTGTCAGGACTGTGCATCCACTGTGGTAGTTGTGGTCAGTTTAACCCTAAACATGTGACACCCTATCCCGACCAGGTTCACACCAAACATGTTGGACCCCATCTGAGCAGAAAAAAGCAGAACCAGAGCATTCAGGAAATATCTCACACAATGGTCAAAATACATCTAATTCGTGTCCCAAGAGAAGATATGATGGATTTACCTTGACTACCTCGACTGCAATAACCACAAGTATGTGACTATGACTATATACTTCCACCTCCGTGCTTCACTGTCAGGACTATGCATTCACTGTGGTAATCCTGGTGAGGTTTACGCCAAACATGCAGGACAAATTTATCTTGACCTCATCTTACCAAAGAATGTTCTCCCAATATCCACAGGCTTATATTTACCTAATCCACCCAAAAACATTCTTCCAGACCAAGCAATCCCCGATGGTCTCAGAACAATGCAACGCAAAAACTGCTCAAGAATGGATCAAGGAAACTATATATATATTTACATGTATATAGTGAGAGAGAGAATACAGTAAACAGAGAGATGTTTTCTGCTATTATTCCGCCAATTATTAGCATATTTAATTAAAGTGAACCTTGATTAAAGAAGATATTTTTCATAAAGTTGTCAAGGTTAAAGAAAACCTTCGAGACGAGGAAGATATTTATTGTCTAATGTCTGACAGAGGTCGGTATAATTTCTTGAGAAGCTGTCCACATGTGCTCTGGTATAATTCAATGATCCTCTGTATGGAAATAATATTTCAAGGGCATGCTTTCGCAGCCTTTATGAGCTGCTTGCCAATGGCTATTCAGTTTCCCCCCCATCTGCATTCAATCAATGCTATCAAAATGTCGGCAGTTGTGCTGTAGATGGACCAACTTTTCCAGAAGTCCACCGCGGAAGAGATACTCCCCGTCTCGCTTTTCCTTCCCCCTCCGCCCCTCAAGGACAGAACACTGAGGAGCGTATACGGTGCCGCAACCTGATCTATATTCTGGACAGGCTGTGGACTATATAAAGAAAGTGACGGGCCTTTGTAAGTCTACCTGCCCCACTTTCCTCCAAAACTTCCTGAAGCCTTCCACTACAAGCGAGCGTCAGATAAGGCTGGCTGCTGGGAGAGGTGAAGAAGTCTGTGCACAAACACTGCCATCTCCTCCGAACGCCTCCTCAGTCATTCAAAGGCTGTTTCCACTGCTCCCGTCCCTCCACTCCTTTATCTAATCAATTGATACTGCAGTACATTTTCTTGTCCCGCGCTTGTAATACCAGATGGAACATTTTGAAAACTCCGTCTAATTTTAATACCACATTCACTGCGGGCCGTGGAGTGCAGAAAAGTTTCTGAGGAGATTGAACCGCTTTTGTTGAACTTCCGTGATGAAGTGACGTGAAGTGATGAGAAAGTGTACGAGTTTACATTATGCCAGTGACAGTGACAACATGTTCCCTTGAGGACTTTTCCTGACCACCATCTTTCCTTAACCACAAGTGTAGTTATGTCTTGTTTATATAATAAGATAGTTATATATATATAAAAAAAAAAAAAGTATATTGTGGCAGTCACCTGCTGCCTGTGGGTTCTTAGGTGCACACAGACGCCGAGACGGGACTAGTGTTGACTCTTTAATAGAGACTTCGACACAGTTATACACAACACACAGTTCATAGCCTTCAGCGCCGAGCGCTCTCCGGCTTCCAGTCTTTCGTGGGGTCGACTTTTCAGTCTGGTAGCTGCTCCAGTCTCTCTCCCTGCCGTCCCTCCCACCTACTGAACATTGCAGGTTAAAAACATGCCCCACACAATCAAATCACAGTCACTCATGAGTTCCACCTGTGTAGGAGGCCTGGCACTCTATTCGCTGCTGCTCCACGTCTCCCACAACTATCAATTAGTCACTACAGGTGGACATAGCACTAGAGGACTGCGTATTCTAGCTTAATGAATAAGTAAATTCAATCCAAACTTATATGCACCTTGCAAAATACATTAATATAGAACTAAAACTGATTGTAGTTATGTTTCCTTCAAAACGTAATAGGCACCATCAGTTGGTTAGCTTAGCTTAGCATAAAGACTTTGAAACTTCTAATTCTGTCTACAATTCTCATCAACAATGCCATCAGTTGGTTAGCTAAACTTAGCATAAAGACTGAGAAACAGCTAGTTCTGGGTACAAATCTCATGAAGTACTTTCTCAGCCATCCTGGTCATTGTAACCCTAAGTGTTGCAGCACAAGGCAGCTGGACTTGTCTTTTTGATTTCTGAAGAACTCTCATCCAAGAGGCCTTTTAAAATCGAAAAAGGAAAAGTGTTCAAGAGTTCAAGGAGCCTCTTTTATGAGAGGTGAAATGTCTTCAGAAACTAAAAAGAGAAGCCCACTTGCCTTCCAGTGAAGCTTTTCAGATAATTAATGTAATTTATGACTGTATCCCAGCAGTAAGAAGGCAGATAAACACATAATGCAGCAGGACAGCAGGTCATATGAAAAAACAACATTTCAAAGGAGCAGTTCTGAGAGTTTGTATGAAAGGGGTTTATTATTAATATTGCACAACATTTTCACTGACATATCACCTCCTCTATCGTCAGTTTCTCAGAGCTGGATACACCTGAGACACCCAACAGTTCTTTAATGTAAAGAATCTGAAAAATTAATGAAACTAAACTCATTATCAAAATATTTTTTTCTTATTATTTTCATAATAGTTTAAAAAGTTCTATGGGATTGGTTTATAGTAAGCATTATCTGAATATATTATTGTTGAAGGACATTTTGCTTCATTACATTTTTCATGCCATATTTTTATTTCACTTTTCAAAATGTTGTTTTTTTAATAACATAATGTCACATTTTATTTAAAGAGCCAATATGCTTTTTTTGGTTTCTCCATTTCCTTTAAATTAGTTATATAGCTGCCTTTTGTGCATGTACAACTCACAAAAGTTGAGGTCTATACCATAGGGAATTCAAACAGGAAATACCTGCTTCAAACACCTCGTTTGAAGTCCAGGCTTTCCTTTTGTTACTCATCTACATCATCATGTAACACATTTGCATAACGCCTGCCTGAAAGCTAATTTGAGATGGTTTCAAACAACAAATGGGCAGCATCCACCACTATTTCCTCGCTAAAGTCACTTTTGCTACAACTACATAACCCTCAGAGATCCTGGGTTATGATACGGAACCAACCACTTTCATTGAGCCAGGTGACCAATCAAAGCAGACTGGTGATTTTGGGAAGATGGCCTTAAAGAGACAGGAGGTGCTGGAACAATGGGCAGCATGAGAAAAATGTGTTTTAGAACATTAAAGCATGTAAACATATTGCGGTAGATCACAAAAATAAAATTAAAAAAAGAATATGGGCTCTTTAATACAGTACAAATACTTTGCAGTGCTTTTATAGGTATAATTAGTAGGAAACACTTTGGTTCAATTGTCTATCTAAATGGTACAAACTTGTACACATGACTCCCAAGTTTGCATCATGACGTCCATTCAGCAGGCTTTAAATTATGTCACATGAGCAGGCAAAACTACTAAAGTAAATAATGCCTGCATTTCCTGTGGATATACCAAAATACTGGCTGACTTCCAGTCTGCAGAAGCTTGGCAGAAGAGAAAAATTCCGGCATGAGAACCATCCAAAACACACTGCCAAAACCACACAAGAGTTCCTAAAGAAGAAACACGCAACCTGGCCAAGTATGTCGCCTGACTCGAATCCAATAGAACACCTTTGGAGACCATTTTAGAGAGAAAGTTGTGCAACACTGGTATCCTCCATGCATTCGAGTGAGTATATATACTTTTATCCAACCCTACACTCAATTTCTCATTTGGCATTGGCACCCTATGGGCGGCCACCATGGGAATCTTAATAAATCACAAAAAGAATAATAGTAACAACACCAATTAAAACAATGTCAACAACAATAATAATTAGCCACAACCCTAATTGGCTGGATGGCATTCATGATAGCTGCGCTGCTGATCCGGCATCAGTTTAAAAGGCCATAACATGAGCTTCAGTGGCGTCTGCAATGCTCTGCTCCGCTGGCTCTGAAAGCTCACCATATAATCCTGTTAGAGATTGGGATGTGATTCATGATCTTTAGCGGATGTCATCCCTTTCTCTTCCTCTCCCATTTTTCATGTCACTGTCCTCCGTATGCGGCATTGAAATAATCTTACACTCTAAGACTCTCGGCTAATGCGCAGTGTGAAATCTGCTCGTGTTCAGCGGGATTCTTCTGGTTCCTTGTCTGGTATACGGAGCGAGAAAGGAATTATGGGGGGAAAAGTGCAGGGAAGTTTATGCTCCGCTGCGGGAAATGTCTGAAAGTATGTCTGCAAATTTTTAAGTACAATTTTGCATTAAAATCCAAAAAAGGCCAAAATTTCAATCTCAAATATTTTAGTTGTTTCGTGTTCTCACCGACAACCAGGTCATCCTGCATCATCAGTGCTTCTTGAACCTGAAACCACATATCTTTCAGATGTCTTGCTTGATAGTTTCCAGGTGGATTTACTCAAAATCCGTCTTGTGAATTTGTTTGAAACCGCATATGTAGTATATATATATGAAGCTTTAGTTCAAACGTGTTTGACTTCCTGCTGAATTTTCATTCATTCACTATGCTGCTTTCTCAAACTCCTGCAGCTCCTCCTCATGATAAATGTATTATCGACTTTTTAATGTAAGGTTCTCGAGGTGTGTTATGATCCCAATCAGGGAACTTAATGCAAGATCAATAAAATACTTCACCACCTATGTAAACTGCACAGTGGGTGGTTTGAACTGCAATTTTTCAAGTGTTTACAGCTATTACTGAATATGTCCAGTAATGGGTTTAGTATGGCAACCAAAAATAAGAGTCTGGAGGAGCCAATGTCTGGAAGGAAGTAACTGATCTGGCGACTGGTAGGCCGACAGTGGAAACAAGCTCAACTATTGAGTTCAATGAACCAAGTAATTCACATGCTTGCTTCTGCAAAACATTGGATATGTAAGTGACTTTGCAAGTCAATACCATTCTGAGGCAATTAAATAGTGTAAAAGTGAAGTGTGGCCACCTGCTCATGCATCCATATGCCGTATTATTATGTACTATTGGAGTCAAATCCATCTGCTGACCCAAGAATGTTCTCCCAACATACATCAGACTTCTTTTAATGTTCTTTATCAAAGCTTCATTCTAAAAAGCAAGAAAGGTTTTTTTTTCCCTTTGATGCCATCTGTTGTCAGGAATCAGTACATAAAAGGACCCAAAAGCGGCCACCAACGATGGGTATCAAATGAAGAGAACTTCAATCAAAAACTGTTGAACCAACCACAGTCCGGATAAAGAACGGGGAGCTGGTAAATTACATCAAAAATCTAAAAAGATAACAAAAGCTATGTCAACATGAGGAAAGTAGGTAGAGAACAGGAGGCCAAACAGGCAACAAAACAGGCAGATATTCAGTAGGGTGGGTCGCAAAAACACACAAGAAGCACTAGGTAGATCGCAAGAAAAAGGCACAAGACAAACTGGCAAAGAACACGAGGGAATTTATACTCACTGGTGCAGGGAAGACAATCACACACAGGTGGAGCACATTAGGGCGGAGCAGGTGATCACATAAAGCAGACAAAGACTGGGGAGAGTAAAGACGCCTGCAACAAGATGAGTACAACACACAACAGGAAATGCCAAAATAAAACAGGAAATAAGTGATTACTGTTGCAACTGTGTTTTGACAGAGCTGGTACCAGATCTTCCTGTATCCTTTCCCATCTTTGTGAAGTAACACAATGTCATTTTTCAGTTCCAATCGCAATTCTTTTTCCATGTGGAGCCATGATTCAGACATGCAGATAAGACACAATCCATACGTGCAAAACTGAGAACGTTCTGGTGTTCGCAGGTTCATATTTTCTAAACATGTTATTGACATTTGTTGCATCGAGGTTCTCATTTGTGGCCTGTCTTTCTAATATAACCTTTTAAAATCTTGATTGTTTTTGAAGGAAAAACTGCACCATTATCTTAAAGTAGTGCTCGTGAACCCCCTATAGAAGCACATTAAATTGGCATAATGCTTCAGAACACACATGAGACTAATCAGGTGTTTCAAATTTCTTCAGTATAAAAGTAATTCAGTGATAATTCTCAGTACATCTAATGGCACATTATAAAAAAATCGACCATTTTCTCCTTGTGATGTCTTAAAGCTACGACTGAGCAGCATTTCAGGATTTTTGTGTGCTGCGGTTGCTCAAACAAATTGGATAATCATTACTTTGTGTTGATGTAAAATGACATTTTGAGTCATTTGATCTTTGGCAGTAGTTCTGTGCTTCAACCACAGCCTGCAGTTTTAGTTTGGATGATCAAAGACAGACAACATAAGTCAAAACACTGGACGGCAGCCATTTTTTTCAGGCTCAGTTAAAGGCCTGCACTTTTGAATAAAACTTGTTTTGTACTGATTTCAGTTGGTGAATCACTCTGCAATTTTGTCTCCATCTCTCTTCTTATTGAAACACTTCTGAAGGAATTCTCAACCTCATTTAAAAGGGACTAAACAAACCCTTTTCGGTCTTGTTTGCTTTTAGCTCCCCAGCAGGTCTCCCAGGCTTGCTGTGCCTGTCTGCTGCTAATGTGCTTTCAGACAGTTAGTGAACGGCCTCTAATTTCTACCCTGTGAATCTTCGAGTCTTAACAGAATTGTATTGCCTGCCTGTCCAGTGTGAAGCCCAGAGCGATTGTCCCCTAATGAGGAACAGTTGAGAAGCAATCTAACCCTGGAGCAGGGAAAGCATTGTTCCCCCTGCAACATCCAATTTGCACCGGATTCATCTTAATGCAGCAGCCCTTGTATCTGCGGATTAGTGATATAACTGCAGTCGCGGGAGCTTAAAGTCCCTGACAACACTGATTGATTGAGCTTAAGTCAGGTACATGTCTGCGGGAAGAAATCCAGCCCGTTTGCCGTTTCCTGTGTTATCGCGACGCTTTCTCAGCAGAATGCAGGACAGAGCGATTCCAGGAGTGTTATCCTCAAGGCGCCGACTGACTAAACGCTCCAGCTGGGTGTTGATAGATTGACCTCATGTGGGCCACAGCGGGCCAAGGTCGTCGCGTCGAGGGAGCGGGGCTGTGTTCAATAGGGAGACAATGACAGAGAAAACGAGCATCTTTTATCTTGTGAAGGTGAAGCAGTGTTGACAGGGACCAGGGCGCAACCCTGACGCTGATTAATAGCTTTATTGAAGAAAGGTTACAGGAAGCGCTTTCTGCACACACGCGGAAATGTGTGGTTCTTGCTCCATGAAACACAAACACCCACTTTTTTCCATTTTTGCATTTTTGGAAACTTAAACTACAGGACCAGTATTACGTACACTGATCAGCCACAACATTATGACCACTGACAGGTGAAGTGAATAACATTGATCATATTGGTACTATGTGGTGTTCTGCTGGAAAACCTTGGATTTTAACATCTGTGTTGATGAGACTTAGACACCTAAATAAACAGAACAAGCACACTACAACATGCAAATGGAAATCCCAAATGTCACTGGCCTTCCCCTGCAGGAAAAAGCACCCCACCACATGGCAAAAACGATCAGAAATATCTTGAGGAACATGAAAATGGCCCAAGATGTTGATTTGACCTCCAAACTTCCTAGACCCCATTCTGATCAAGCATCAACAGGATGCAGTGGAACAAGTTTGATTGACAGAGGCCCCACTGCACAACCCAGAGTACCCAAAGGATCCACTACCAATGTCCTGGTGCCAGACCCCATATCAGTACTACAAGGTATTTGGGCGATTAATCACAAACAATTAACAAAAGAAGTTAGTCCGCCGTCACAGTCTGACTTACCGAATGTTGACTGAAGGTATAAGTCAAATTGTTTTCTCTTCTCCTTCTGCTAAAGTCCCCCTTACTATCCAAACAACAGCAACATCCTCCATGCTAGCAACCTGCCATGCTAATAATTTTGAGTTTTCCTGACGGTTTGGATCAATCCTGCGAGATATTTTTGGCAAACTTTTTAATGTAAAAGGATATTCACTTGCACTTTTTCTGCAATTTTTTGTGTGTCAAACTACAAACTAATTATTTTCTGTTAATTGTAACTAATTATATATAATTTTAGAATTAAACTTACAGTACTAAGCAATAACAAGGAAATATTTGTGAAATAATGATAATTTGGTGGATGTATATTAACTGTATTTTTATGTCAAAAT
>OMNN01031856.1:0-13295 GCA_900302755.1 Chromis chromis | reverse complement strand
GTTTGAAGCACACACACACACACACACACACACACACACACACACACACACACACACACACACACACACACACACACACACACACACACACACACACACACACACACATTGGCACTTACTTGCCAAAGTAAATTATGTGTCCACAAGCATAGGGGGAGGGCTTTCACAGAAGTGGGTGAGACATTAGTCTTCCACCTGCCTGTGCATTTAACACAACAGTCAATTTCAACCTAGCAGCACTTTGTTGAGTGACTGCGCCAAATATGACAATTCTTCCTGTCCTTGTCTCAGAAGAGGAACTGCAGATTTCTTAAATAACAGAGAAAATATCCCATGTTTAAAACCTCTGTCACTGTTCTCCTGCAGCTCCTGTATTGACACAATGGGTTCTCTACTAATGGACAACTAGAAATAGGACACACTCCATTTATAACCAGTAGGTTCCCCAATTCAGATGGCTCAATACGGCTTACTCTGAACATTGTTTCATCTAGAGAACGAGATGCTTACATTATTTATTGGTTACACAATCACAGTCGGTCACAGCTCGTTAAAAACCATTGCAGATATATTACGGAAAGGATGCAACATTAAAGATAGCATCACACCTCCTGACCAGGCTTAATAATAGCCTTTCAAAATGAGAGCAGCAATGAGGTCAATACTGGCTAATCAACACACATTTCTCACTCAGTCACTTTCACATGAACACATACACGCACAACTTGCTCATGCTCCCGCTCTCCCTGTGACCCACTTAGAGATTCCCAGTTACAAGCCTGCTCTGTTTTATTATGGATTAACTACTCACACGCCAGATTCCACCCTGCTCTCTTTTTTGTCAAATTCTATTCACTGGTTAGATTATTATGTTCATCATCATGTCGTCATTGGCAAAATGGATCTTTATTAATACAAAAAAATTATAACAAGAATACACGGTCACACTGGCAGTAAAGGGTGGCGGTATTGGCAGTGTTTTGAGCTAAATGCTAACATGATGACAAGAAAAAAATGTCTAAAAGCAATATTCAGCATTTTATTTTAGTGTGTTAGAATGATCTCTCCATTTGTCAGCTAAAAAACACAGGCTATGTCCATATTTAATATATCTATTTCATTGTACTTGCTTTACAGATGATTCCAAAAATGATGACCTGCATGTCTCAAAGTCAACTGGCACCATCTTGCAAGATGGTAACATGGACACATCCGTCACACCCTGCAAACCATCAAATCAGTCCTGGACTCCCACCTACCCAGATGATTTGTCTCCCAGCGAGCCCCTGGCCCCCTCCCTGGCTCTCAGCCCTGCCCTTTTGGTCCCCCTGTATTCAGACTGGAACTCTGCCCTCGCTACGTGGGGATTTGCATGGGAAGCACACATCTATGGCCTGGGGTCCATCTACACTGTACTTGGCCTAATCTCTGTGGTCTGCCTGTTAGGCCTGCCCCTGCGGTGTCCTCCAGGAAGCCCCTACTTCACGTTGCTACACTTGTTCATTCTGGCATTTGCGGGGATCCAAGCTTTCTGTTTGGTCTATGACGCTTACAGTTACCAAGATCGTCTTCCCCCTGTGGTGTCTCTGCTGCTGTCTGAACTGCCCTTGCCCTGTTTGATCTCAGCCTTCTCCCTGGCCTTCCTCCTTCTTTCCTTGCGCTCACGCATGCATCTTTCACTCCCACTTGCTATTTCTACCTCATTCTCAGCCTTGCCCAAACCTTGCCTGTTACTTTGTGTGTCCTTGTTCCATTTTGTAATCTCTCTAGGCTGTGTTGGCATTCTGCAGCTCTTCCACAGCATCCCTACTGTGATCCTGTTATTACCTCAGGGTGTGTTTGTATGTCTCACCCTATTTCTCTCATGCTCCTACCTCATCTTCTACTGCTTAACACAAATCAACACTAAACACATTTATAGACTGAATGACAATGGAGAGAGTGGAGGATCTCCTGAAGTGACGCGACCTGTAATTTGCCCTTTTGCCAAAGTAGAGGACTGGGATAGGGCTGCAGGAGCTGCAATAGGAACATCCTTGTGCTTGTTAGGGTGTGGAGGCCTTCAGCTTTATGGGATCCTACATGCTCTTGGTTTTGGAGGCGTTGATGGCTATGGGTTTCGGCCCTGGCCCTGGTGGGGCTACCAGGTAGGCTGCAGAATCTGTGAGGTTGGGGTGTGTTTAGGTTTGTCTCTCATCGGTACACACCCTCTATTCTGTCAAAGCAACTCCTCCATCAAGACCCTTACTCAGCCCCGGCCA
The DNA here is from genome assembly GCA_900302755.1 of Chromis chromis. Classification (NCBI taxonomy): domain Eukaryota; kingdom Metazoa; phylum Chordata; class Actinopteri; family Pomacentridae; genus Chromis; species Chromis chromis. Next base: position 11,034 of record OMNN01031856.1, on the reverse strand, counting down.
GGAACTTGGTCCCGTCTATCTTGCAGCTCCCCTTCACGAGGGCTCACCCTGCCCTCACAGGATGGTGCAAATTCTCCTGTTCTCTCCTCTCACAAGTCCTGGTCCCAGGGGAAGCAGGAAAAGCTGGTGGTCTGTGATGTTGTCAGCAAAGAACAGTCAGAGGCTCTTCCTCTTTGCTCAATAGTGGATCCTCCTGGAAATGGACTAAACTGTGTCCACAAGCCCAGCCAAACCCAGACTTTACTGACTCTACCTACACCCCAATGCCCACCACACAAACCTCAAAATGCAGCTGAGTCTCAGCTGTCTTCAATGGTTACTTTAGGCATAGAGACTGACTCTACTGTGGATCTGCGCCCTCCATCTCCCATAGACTTATCCCGCAGTATTGACCAAGCTCTGTTCAGTGAATCCCTATTCTCTCACAGTATTTTTGGTTTGCCAAGGCTGCTCCATACTTCATCGAGCCTTTCCCTGAGCTCCCCTAACCAAGGCACATCAAAGCAGGGGCCCAGCTCAGTGGGAAATAGCCTTTACCGAACCTCTTCCTGTGGAGATGTGGATCAAGAGAAGGCCCTTTCCAGCTCCAAACCCTCCAAACCACACGGCTGTTTGACACCTCACAGCAATGCACCAACTTCACCAGAGCAATGGGATTGGAAAGGCAGTGTTACCGGCTCAACCCAGGGTCTGTGCAGCCACCCCAAAGAAACAGGAAAGCTGCGCTCACATTCCTGGGCCAACAGAGGGCAAAACTTTACTCAGAGCAGCCTCCCACGAGCAATACCCCACCTGTCTTACCACAGGCGTTACCGAACCCTGAGCTTAGCCTCCCAGGAAAGCCAAGGGTCTGGCCGATTGGCGGGGACTAAACACCTGAGTGAAAGCAGACAGCTGGAATGGGATCTGGCTGTACAAGCAGAGTTTGTCAATGTTTGCAGACAAATTGATTCCCTGAGTGTTTGCAGTGACACTATTGAATTGTAGAAATACAGATGACTTTGTACAGAAATAGCTTAATTCTGATTAGATTAGCTAGAGTATAAAAATGTTACCTGAGCTAACAAAGGGGGGACTGGACACTATTGTTCACTGCGCTTGTGAAATATGTAGATTTGAATAATTTTCTGTATATACTGTACAATTGATACTGTTTATAACTTGGTTTTAAAGAGTGACGCTGAAAGTGTTTTCAGCTACTTTACTATTCTTTTTCTTGTAGTAATGTTCTTTTTAAATTTATGGAAGTATTCTAATTGAAATATATATTTAGTCTAGTAAGACATTCATGAATGTCAAGGATCAAACATCTGTTTGCTAAATAGTGTTAACTGCTGTCAAGATGTTAACTAAGCACAATTTTTTAGTGTTTATATAACTGACACACTGAGCTTGAAAGCAAAAATCCAAAAGTCTATGGAGGACATATGGATGGCAGGCACGAGACAAACAATATGAACTCAAAAACAATTTATTTTTCACTGTTGATATACTGTTGTGTCTTTAAAACTGGGAAAAGTGAGATGTGCTTTAAAGGACTTAAGTTATAATGAGGTAAGCCAATTTGACCTCTTCCCTTTTGTGATATTCTTAGACACAAGTTTCAAAAACACTTAAAAGCAAACAGTTACATTATATATGAAATAATTTAAATATAACTTGTGGAGCTGAGCTATACAATTTAGTAACAGAAATTTTGGCATGATGTACCTTTCTTACAGAATTATCATGTCATTTCAGTGTGTTGTAGAAAAGTGGCAGCCTCTTTTTGACTACCAGTAGGGATAAACTCTGGCAATGTGTATTTGTTTATGATTTCAATACATTTTTTAAACAATGACAGATAATTGAATTATTAAAGAAGAATTTTTAAAAATGAAAAAAATATCACCTACACAGGACCCAAGATGGTGAAGAAAGCCTTTTTTTTCTTCCTAACGTTCTAGAGAAATGACAAAAAGTTTAAAAAGTTTGTGATTTCTCGCTCCTGCGTCCCCAAACCCATTGACCGTCTAGCCCAGGAGGTGAGCCTGCTCTCTGATGAGGTGGAGCTCTATGGCAAGACTAAAGCCAAAGTCCAGCTGAATATTGTCAAACGGTCATTGAATTATGAAAGAAGAATTTTTAAAAATGAGAAAAATATCACCTACACAGGACCCAAGATGGTGAAGAAAGCCTTTTTTTCTCCCTAAAGTTCTAGAGAAATGACAAAAAGTTTAAAACAATATCAAACTGTTCTTGTCAAAATTATCTTTATTCACACAACACTATTTACAGTAAATATAATTTTGAATTATAGAGTGGATGATAGAAGAAGCATTTTTGTAACCTCAAGGTAAGAAATTATCAAGAAACTGTCAAATGTTTCAACCATTACAAAGGCCTATCTAACTGGTCACAGATTACTGCAACATCAAGAGCCAGAGATTAACATCGAGCAGTATGCTGTTATGTAATACTAAAGATAACATTCAAAACTAATACATAAACTTGAGAAAAGCTTTTTGTCGATGAAGAAATAAATCTAAACTGGGCAATGGTTTGTTACTACCCTACTCTACTGACTCCATACTCATATTTCATTGACTCTGTGTTATTAAAAATGCTGAGCCTGAGAAAAAACAAATAATTACCTATACTATAAATTATGTACAGTCATGTTATTAATGATGCATTTTTGCAATGTGAAATCATGGAAAATCACAACAAACCAAGATGGAGTTTCAGGTGGATCATGAAAATAAAAATGGGGATGATTTATGAAAATTGTGGATTGTTGAGATTTCTACTGCAAATGAGATTATCAGAGGAAAGTTCAAAGTGAGACAACACATGGTTGCTTCTTTAAAGTGCTCCTCATTCTGAATGTGTGTATGCAACTTCAACAGCTGTGCAGCACTGAGCTCAGAGTGAAGTTACATGCAGTGTGATCGGACCAGAACATCCATTCATCCATCCATTATCTATACACCGCTTAATCCTCTGTAGGGTCGTGGGGGGCTGGAGCCTATCCCAGCCGACTCAGGGTGAAAGCAGGGGACACCCTGGAGTAGCCTATTGCAGGACTACACACATAGAGACAGACAACCAAGCACACTCCCATTTAGACCTATGGACAATTTGGAACCCCCAGTTAACCTAAACTATTAACGGATTAGTTGATTTTTGTAGGAGGAAGCTGGAGAACCCGTGCATGCAAACTTCACACAGAAAGATCCCAGGCCAAGGCCGGGACACGAACCGGGGGTCTTCTTGCTGTGAGTCGATGGTGCCACCGTGAATCCCTGATCAGAACATCCAAATCCATAATAAAATCTAAATTTTTCCCTGTCAGAGAGATGATGTTTAGTTTTCTTTAACAAAAACTAACCAGCGCATTAAGAAGAAAATGAGAACATAATTGCACTACATGTATACTCTTGGTCAGTAAAGTTAGATATGATCATGACTAATTTTCTGGAAATAAAAATACTCAGCATTTCCAGTGAGAGACAGGCATCTCATTACATTAGCTATGATAAGCTAACCTGAGATAATTAATGGAGTGTGTTTTTTTTTAAAGGGATCAACAGAATAGTTGATTACATTACGTCCCTCTACACTTTGGCCAGAGCTGGACAAAGACAGATAAAGAGGTCTAGTGCAGAAACATCCATGAAAATGACCTTCCTCTTTAACCCTGCCGTTTGACCCTGTCCTCTTTGGCTCTTTGAGAGTTGTTTTGTCAATCTTTGGTGAGGTCAGAGATGGGACAAGCAAGAGGAAGAGAGGCGGTCTCAAAAAACTAGTGTTAGGTTTCAGGGTGTTGATGCCACGACAGCTTTGTGTTTCGCAGTTCGATCACGTGCGCCCAGTACATCTGCTCACAGCTGCTGGGGCCGGGACGTTAGGTCCTGATCGAGAGTTTCCTCTTCCTCCTGCCTCAGTAAAGCCGCTTCTCGTAACTACATTTAGAATAGAAAAAAGGAAAGTATAAGCATACATTCTATTAAGATAAAAAAAAAGGTCTTGAATGGAGATGAGTGAAAGAAAGGAGAAGATGGATGTGTGATAATCACATGGGTGTACTTACATGGCACAAAAGAATATCTAATATGATAGCATGGGTAAGAGAAGAGGAAGAAAGAAGACAATTTTGATGCCGCTAACGACAGGTAAAAACATTCCATTTGACAGTAAAAGGTTTCTGACAAAGACATAGAATACAAGTGGAGTTTTTATGTTCACAAAAGAACGATAGGAAACAGGCAATGAGAGACTTTACCGTAACATCACTGCCAACAAAATATTTAGACAGTAGGAAGAGGAATACAAAGAGGAGGCACCTGGATCAAGACAGGGCGTGAAAGTTACAAGAAGCCAAAGATCAAAGGTCAAACTTACGAATGGAGGCCGTGGACTCCCCCCTCCATCTGAGCAGACATGGTTCTTTTCTCAAACTTCAACTCACCAGAGTACATCATCGATCTGGAACCAGCACACACATGTCACACTTGCCAAAAGCCTTCACACGATAGACACTTACAGTAAGAACGTAAATATAATAAGCACACCTGCGCAATTTCTCACTCACCGTAAAATGGACAAACTCTTGGCTCCTATGTCCTGACAGCCATGTTGGATACCAGCGATTAGGTAAGGAACAAACTTATGGATGGAGCCTTTATCTTGTACTGATCCTGAGACACCTTGAGCCACCTTCACCTTATCTCCCTCACTGGACACAGAAATACAATACAATATAAAGTACAAGGTAAATGTGTCACAGTGGTTCGCTTTGTCTATTTTTCCCGAAAAAGTATTTATAGAGCCTCTGTAGCCTCATTCCCCCACCTAAAGTAACGCTTCTGACTGTTATTTTTCTCCATGGCATCCAAGGAGCCCATCCCTCTGTACTTTTTCAGACGCACACCATCGGAAAAGAAATATTCTCCTGGAGCTTCAGTGGTTGCCGCAAGCAATGATCCCATCATCACTGAGGACAAAAATATGATTAAAGGTCAAGACAAAACAGTGTAAGTACTACAGCAAAGAAGCATAGAATTAACCAAAAAATGCTGCTTTTTGCTTATTTTTCTCTCTATTTGTTAAAAAAAATCGCCTGAGATGGAGACTTAAAGAAAAAGGAGAATATTGTCTTCTTGTACCTGTAGATGCTCCCAGGGCCAGAGCCTTTACGACATGCCCAACGGTTTGAATGCCTCCATCAGCGATTACTGGCACTCCAAAACGTCTGGCATATTCTGCAACCTTGTAAACTGATGTACCTTGGGGGCGTCCACATGCCATTACTGAGGAACAATAGCACAATATAATAGTTGGTAGCAAAAAAAAGACCCAATACAACTGAGATAATACATTGATATGTCCCTTCTTTTGGTTAATCACATGTAAATTTGTGGTCTAATTTTTTCTATAAATCTGTGAAAGGGCAGTTTTATTGACTTTTTCAGATGTACTAGATGTTTTCATTAACCAGCTGATGTTTACAGTCCTGCACTCTTTACTGTACCTTCCTGGGTGATACAAATGGAGCCACACCCCATGCCGACCCTCAGGGCATCCACACCAGCATCTATGAGGTTTTTAGCCTGAGCAGCTGTCACCACTAGAGAGAGACAGAGGCACAGAAAAGGACAGGCTAAGAAAGAAATCACTAAAGAAAAGAGCTTTCATAGAAGAAAAATGCAGAAGAAATATCTGAGAATAAAGAGTGAGTTCACCATTTCCTCCCACCACCTGTAGTTCAGGATATTTCTGTTTGATGTAGTTTATCATGTTGATTTGATAAACTGAGTTTCCTTGGGATGAGTCCTGTAATTAAAAAAGGTTCATAAAAATAGTTTCAGTGAGGGATGAATATTTGTCAGAACATTTTGCACATTACATTCATCCGATGAATCCAATTAATTCAACAAAACCTTAATCAGAACACAGTCAAAACTTACCAGGACAACCACATCCACCCCTGCCTGCATGAGGAGGTCCAGTCTGAATTTGTCGTCCTCTCTGGTACCGATGGCAGCCCCACACAGCAGCTGTTTGCGGGAGTCCTTAGAAGCCAGAGGATAATCTCTGTTCTTCTTCAAGTCAGTCCTAGCAATAATGGCTACCAGCTCATCACTGTCATTTACTATGGGAAGCTTACCTAGGAGAATCAGATGGCATTATAAGTTAAAGAAGTAGGACAGTCCTATTAGTCCAAATGGTGATTGCTTCCGTTACACCAGCACGACCTCCTCAAAGATTTACCTTTTTTGCTACGCTGAAGTATATCATTAGCCTCTTTTAGTGTGACTCCAGCTGGTGCAACAACTAGATCTTCCCTTTTTGTCATTGCCTGAGTAATAAAGTAAGAAAACAGTGAACAATGTATCATAGAACCCACACATTTATTTGACATCAATATTGCAACTGTTTTGTATTCTTAAAAATATACAATTTCTTGCAAAAACATACAAATTACAACAGTTATCCACCCACCTCTTCCAGAGGTCTATCATGATCCTTCTCTGAAAGAAAATCTATATCTCTGGAGGTGACTATGCCGACCAGCTTGCTGCCCATTTTGCCTGTCTCTGTAACTGGGATCCCAGAGAAACCGTGGCGTATCTTGGCCTCAAAGACGTCCCCTACTGTCTGATGGGGACTCATTACCACCGGGTCTGTGATGAAGCCCTGCTCAAATTTCTGTTAAAAACAAAAAGACAAGTGTTGAGGGATTAGGAGACTTCAGTCCAGCATCTTGTTTTGAAAGCTGCATCTTACTGACGCCTGTTCAGTGTTTTGATGTCACAGATGATTTTCTTTGTCTTTTGTAAGCTTGTGTCATCTTACCTTGACTTTGCGCACCTCATTGGCCTGGAACTCAGCAGTGCAGTTATGATGAATTATTCCAATCCCTCCCATCAGCTGAAACCAGCCAATTAGAGACAGGGGGAAAAAACATACATTAAATAACATTAAATTGTGCCCTTTTCACAGTCTGTGCAACAGGAGGATGCTATAATGAGTGGGCAATTAAGCATGATGTATGTAACAGTGCATGTGCAGTGTTTGTACTCACTGCCATGGCAATGGCCATGGATGACTCTGTGACTGTATCCATAGGAGATGAAATAAGAGGTGTCTTCAGGGTAATCTTTCTTGTCAGTGCAGAGGTTAGATCCTAAAATGCATTTGGAAACATAAATGTCATCTTATGTTTCTTTTAACACTGAACAACACTTTTAGCAAACTAAATCTGAAATGGGATGTTAAATGTTGTGTTATGATATTAAGTTGCTCCAAATGCTCCTGCATTGACACCACACTGCTTCCCCACAAACAACGCCACTGTAGTTTTGCTGCTGCAGCACAGATGCAACATATTTATTAACCGACTGTTAAAGTTTGCATTTATTTTCCCAAGTAATGAACCTACAAGCCAGTTTAGACACATTAGAGGCTGACTAGCTGAATTTACCTGATGCTCAGTGTTAAATGACGCAGGTGTGTGTCTGTTTTGAACACCTGCTATCTAGCAGTAACCCATGTGGCCTAGGCATGAAATTAATTTAATGTCCCAGCAGAGCTTGAAAAGATGAAAACAAAGCAAGGCAAATAAACAACCCTGTGCTCAGGCAGCCTTATCTGAAGAACATAGCAAAGACTCAGGGATTCGTTACAAGGATTACAGCAAAACCTTAATGACAACAACATAAAGCAGGAGTAAACATGATTGTTTTTTAATGAGGACAAGAGCATGTTTGTTGTAGAGGAATAACACGCCAGGAAATAAAAAGAAAAACTGTAGATAGGTATTCTAGGCACAAGGCATGCTTGTTTCCCTTTGCTTGAAACAACTAATTGTTTCTCCAAAGAAGCTCTTCTTGTGTTACCAGCAACTAAAACTGCAACCATGACAGAAATTACAGCCATTGCTGTTATAATTTAACCAATGGTGCAGACAATGTGCACACACAACAAATAAATAAACAATATTGTTCACCTTGGAACAGTATGTGTGGTCTGTAACATGACACAGTGTGACGATACCTACCACCTCATCAGAAGTGAAATCTATGAAACCAGGGAGGATCAAGAAGTCGCTGAAAGGAGAAAGGAAACAGATGTGGAGTATAGGTGATGAGAACATTTTTGCTCTGGAACTGTAAAGTATTGCTAAACAAACACATAAACAGCTATCACTAGATGTGTTTGTGTCCTCGTTCCTACAAAGCAATTTTTTTTTTAAAGTTAGTTGACAGTGCAGAAATAATAACCCCATTGAAATCTTCTGCATTTATCCTCTGCACACTGATAAACCCGACACACAGCCTCCATTAAGGAGACTACACTGATGCCCATTAACACACTAATACAGTATGCGCACACACACGCAGACACACATACTGCTTTTAATGTCTGTGACACCACTCAGAGTCATCCTTGAAACTAGAATTACTCATAATAATCCTCTCTGTAAAACCTAAGCACATGTGTCATCACTGATATTAATAAACATTTAATGGAAGACGTTGCGTAACTCTGTCTACATCTGTTTCTGTATCAGCACATACACACATACCGTTTGTGTCAGTATGTTAGTGACACCACAGATGAGTCAGTAAAATGTTGTGTGTCTGTTTTTAAATGAGCATATCCTACTTGTATGTCAGTCCATCACCGATAGCAAAAAGTTGTTGTGCTGTGAGTCCATCCTCAGGAACGTAACCTGTCCCTCCACTGATCAAGTAGTCAGCCATGCTGAAACATAAGAACACATGTGCATGCAAACTGACATTTATTATAGTTCTTATGCTTATTTGACATGTTTGAATGATTATTTCATTGACTATTTTAACACAACAATCCAGATTGTTGCAAACAGTGTACTTAATTTAAGAGAAAATATAATGTCTTAAAATACATAACATGTTTGTTTGGTCAGACACTAATATCCAAATTGCTTTACTGCTTGTGCAAAACATGGCCGTCGCTCATCGCTCTCTTGACCTCTGTTTCCTGCACACATGATCCTATTACAAATGTCGGGCAGGAGACAGGAAATGCTAACAAAAGAAATCTGTCCTTGTCAATGGAAACTCCTTCTATACACTAGTGACGGCAGTACAGTCGGTAAGAGGATTTGGTTGGCTGCCCAGGTAGCTGATAAATGGGCTTGTTAAAACACAGCCAAGGCTACGAGAAAGTGAAAACATCTTAGCTGGTGCTGGAGATGCAATTTCCACAAGTTATAAGGGTTGGCACAATCACCTCTGCAGACCAGAAAAGGTCGTGACCTTACAGGAGAAGGCTGATAGACTGATGTACATCATGAGACTGACCTCTCTGGTTCATATCCAGCTTGGATACGTGTGGCGCTGTATCGCTGAGCTGCAGTCTCATGCCCGTGCCCATGTGGTGTTGAGTGTGCAAAGGCTCCGAAGGGGTGAGGCTGTTCCCCATCTCTGTTTGAGATGCGCGGCCTCGCTGGCTCCATGTCTCCTACAATCCTTCGGTAGTCGATCTGGTAATTGTCCCTCTCCACATCTCCGAACCGGTCATAACCATGACCCTCCATCTCCAGGAAATCCAGGGCTCCAACCTCCACAGGGCCCCACCGCCTCACACACACAAACACACTCTTCAAGCACTTCTGTATTGTTTCATACACATAAATAGAATCACACCTTCACACTCCAAGTAAACAGTGGCCTCAGCAGATCCCAAGAGACGCGCACTAACGCAGTCGATTTGCTGTTCAGTTATAAGCACTGATAAACACACGGTGCTTCGAGTGCATGTTCACGCAGACACCTTTCATGCACACCTGACATTAAAAGGGAGCTGTCTTGATATCTGCTTTGTTGCCTGTGCAGCAGTTCAACCAAAATTCTCAAAAAGTGAAAGATACAATATCAGAAATTCAGGTTTGCAGCAGTATGCTTGAAAACTTCTTGATGTTTTAAAAAAAAACTCACAGAAGAAGCAGGATCCTTAAAACAATGTTGTTTGCCCAAGTTTGTATTCCAGTTTGTCAGCAGCCATCCTCGGAGGACATTAAGGCCCTCGGGCAAGGAGAGGGACAGAGTTTGTAGCTAACCTGTTGATGGAGGTAACTGTCTTGGCACACCAAATTTTTAAATTCCCTGTTTGTTCCCCAGCTGGAGGCGTGAGCAGCCACTGGGGACGAGAGTCGGGTCTTGCTCAGGGTGGCAGAGATTCGTCTCCCTGGAAGCCCAGAACACGGTGCTGCTTGGTTATCCCCTAAGGCTGGGAGCTTCTCTCCACTCTGTTCTCCTGGTGCCTGCTGAGCTTAACTCTGTTTCTGACAGTAGCAGACGTCACTCTCCCACAAAGAGGATTGGGAGCATTAATGCAGGATGGGGTGGGGTGAGATGGGTGTGTACGGTGGAGTGAGGCAGTCCTATCGTCCTACTGCCTCAGGAAGAGAAGGATGGGTCAAGATGACACTTGAACACTTTTCCCTCCGAGGATTACCACGGTGTGAAAGTGTGTGTGTGTGCGCTCAAGAAGACAGAGCTGTGAATGAGACAAAGGTCAAAACCCCAGAATACTGTTACGTGGCAGGCTTCACTTTTATGAGATAGAGAAACAGACGGTTACAAGTCTGCGTAGACAGGCACAACTTGTCAGGCAACATGTCCTATAATTGATCTCTCACACTATATTTCAGGAGTGGCTTGTATCCCAAGGCAAATGTTTCTTCTGTGACTAAGAAAACAAACAAAGACATTTTTAGAGTTTGAGAGTACTGGTGGTTATATCTAATGATAGAATTTAGCCTAAAATGGTTTTAACACTATCTGTTCTGTCTTGTTTAGTATTTTTTTAAGTTTTCAATCCCCTTATTATTCTGTGACAGCGGTGACCTGTACATTAAACAGAGACAATTTTGTTGCCTGGGATGCCCTCAACGCCATCATCTGCAGGTGACTGACTGACTGCTTGTGACAGTTACTGAGGGATTGAGCCAGAAAAGCCTCTTACACAGTCTCTCTCTCTCTCTCTCTCTCTCTCTCTCTCTCT
>OMNN01031855.1:2941-15696 GCA_900302755.1 Chromis chromis | reverse complement strand
ATCTACCTATCTACCTATCTACCCATCCATCCATCATCCACCTATCTACCTATCAATATATATGTCTGTCTGTCTGTCTATCTATCCATCCATCTAGAATGATCCTATTTTCATAGTGTTGAATTTCGTAAATCTACACGCCACTTTAAATCCTCACTAAGCTGAATTTCTTGCTAATCTATCCACCTATCAGTCCATCTGGCCGTCCACCTGCTCACGAATCCGTCCATCATTTTATCCCTCCATCCATTCCAGACTGTACCTTTTTATCCGACAACCCCGACACTGTGTCGATGTACTCCTCCTGGATCATGAAGGCAGCCAGGTTGGCAGTGTAGGAGGCCAGGAAGATGACAGCGAAGAAGGCCCACACCAGCACCTGAAGGAGAAAGGCGGCAGAGTAAGATCAATGAGGGCTGAGGCTGACAGGTGTGAAAGTATTTTAAGATTCCAGTGACACTAGTTTCACTTTTTTTTTTTTTGACATTTTGCTGTTAAACCAACAGCTGAAGCTTCGTCTTGCCCGGAGGGTCGAGTCGTATTTCTCAGCACAGTGCTTCAACCTTCAAAAAAAACCACACGTCACTGCGGTGTTGGCATTTGTTCTTTTATTACTTAAACTTACATTTATATTAGTGATAAAGTGACAAGTTGTAAATTCTGCAGAAGAAACCCTATTTTTCTAGCATTTCTGCTCCTGACATCATGATGTTTTAGCACATAGTCACAATCAATACAAATAGTGTATCTAAATCTTTGCCTTTCCACTTAATGCTGTTTTATATTTTGTCTATATTTATCTGACACCTGTAGTTACATGCATTTTTTAAAGGACCCTCCAGTGATTTGGCATCACATCTCTATAAAGTAGTACATCTTGCAACAAGGTGAGATACCTGGTGTTTAGTTTATGGTATAATTCAAGCTTCAGCATGAAGATACCCTTCATTTGTCATAACAGAGTTCAATTCTATTATTCTGCAGGTATTGTACAATTTATGGCCAGCAGCTGAATTGCTCATTTTGAAAAAGTGTTTTTAATAGCATTTGGCTTCAGAGGCTGCAAGAGGGAATAGCCCAGAAGTGTAGGGAAAAAACAACAATATGCTGGCTTTGGCAATGAATGCAGATGGCATGAATTTGATATCAAGTGGAGCCGATTGCCTGTTGCCACATTCTCTTCTCTTCTCTCGCCTTTTACATTGTCTTTATGAAACCTTTATTATATCTTTATTTTTTTTTAGCCTTATTGTACTTGTGTAACTCTTGTCCTGCTTCTTCCATGCCTAAAGAGTCGTGGCATTCCCTCGAGGTCGAGGATGAAGGTCTTTTTCGTAGTCGTAATTTTTAGTTTGACGTTGTCATGTGTGAGTCTTCATGTGGCCGATTCTTGCCCTGAAGTTCCGGTTGCAGGGACGGCATGTCGTTCCGCGTGGCAAGGTCGTGCTCGGTTATTGTTCTTTCTCCTTTCTTTTTTTGCGCTTCTCTACCAGCTCCTCGCATCGCTTGGCTACGAAGGTTTCTATTCCTTGCCTGATTTTGGCTCTCCAGAGTGGTCTGTCTCTTGCGACGTCTTCCCAGTTATTGGGGTCGATGTTGCATTTCTTCATGTTGGCTTTGAGGACGTCTTTGTAGCGTTTCTTCTGTCCGCCTCTGCTCTGTTTGCCTTCTTTGAGTTGGGAGTAGAAGACTTGTTTCGGTAGTCGGTCGTTGCTCATCCTGACAACGTGGCCACTCCATCTCAGTTGGTTCTTGATGATGCAGGCTTCGAGACTGGTTGCGTTTGCTTCTGGAGGATGCTACAGAGACAGCATTGGTGGAATTTTTCAAGTGTCTTGAGATGGTGATGGTATGGAGTCCATGTCTCTGAGGCGTACAGGAGCGTTGGAACTACGATTGCTTTGTAGACCATCATCTTGGAGTCGGTTCTGATGTCTCGATCCAGGAAGACTCTCACTCACAGACGACTCGCCTAAACAGTATGTAGCTGCTTTAACATGTAAATTGGAAAAGAGGGATTGATAAAGTTTATCTTATCTTATTCTCATGTCACTGTAAACTCACAGTAGTCAGAAATTAATATTGTCTTTTAAAAAGGTGAGCATTCGCCGTGAACACAATGGATCATCTTCCACAGAACAAATGAGACAAACCCACAGATTAGAGAGCAGACTGTAGTGCGACAGTGTGGCTCTCTGAAAATGGAAACTTAGATCCTGTTTCGTTTCAAACACATGAAGTTTACCTGCAATTACGTATATTTACATCATGACTCTGCCTCTTGAGTAAAGAATCTGAACACATTTACCACCGATTTTCAGCACAAGCTGCCCCAAACTACTGTAGCGCACATTAAACAATCCTTTGAAAGGTTGTTTAAGGACTTGGAGTGAATTTTTGCAGCTTTTATTGCTGCAAGATGCTACACTGTTGACATTCAGCCAGGCAGCGAGCGAGAGATTAGTCTTAGCACTACATTTGCACTGTGATGAACGGAGCTATTTGTTTAAGCAGTACTCTGTGCTTATGCCAAAAGTTAATTTGCATAATTTTCTTAATGAATAAGATGAAAAATGTACACTCTCAGCTCTGGCAATGAAGGCATGATGAAAAAAAAACTTCCAAACTGGAGGGTTGAAGGACAGAGTCTTCTTCAGATGTCTCCCTAGTGAGTTTCACAACCTTTGGACTAATGTAAAACCCATTAAAACTCTAATGTTTGATATAAATAATGCGTGGTCGTCAATTATCCATACAGTGCATGGCTGGAAACTCAATGATAATACTGAATAGACGTAGACAGGTATGAAAAATGAATGAATACATTTAGAGAATAAACCTCCATTAAAATTTTGATTTATCCTGTAATCTATTTTTTTATGCTTATGATTAGTTACAGTTGTCTCATGATATCTTATCTGGGAAGTGGTATGAAAATGGATTTGGAGGGGTGGAGGGAAATCATCTTAAAGACACTTTGTTTTAAAAAAAAAAAAGTAGAATGAAGGGAAAGAGGCAAAAAAAAGTCTTTACCTGCAGGCTGACACACAGCAAACTCTCAGTTTAGCTAAACTGCGCAACATTTCCAGAGAAAGAAGTGAAAATAATCGGCTTTCCTTCTCTCTTCTGACCCCCTTTGCGAAGCCTTTCGAGCAGCTAATGAGCTCTTGAGATGATTGGGGTTGTTGCAGAAAAGCACTTGGGCAGGCAGTCAAAAGAAAAGAAAAAAAACGAAACACCTCAAGTGTTTTTTTTTATTTAAACTCCCGTGGCTCTTTGCTCTGCAGCGGAGAGTGGGTGGGGGGGCTTCTGCTGATTTTTCTCTTCATGTTGTGAGGGCACAAAGTAACAGCAGGTACTAAGTGGGACCACTGTGGTGAAGAAAGTGAAGGAACACTGTTAGAAAACTGACTGCAGGTAAAATTAGATGTTTTTTCCCCTCGTGTGAAACTCAAGATAGTCTAGTAGCGATCTGACCAAAAGATCATACGATGCAAAACTAAAGGTAAAAGGCCCGTCTCACACATCTCTGCATCCTGTTTTCGCTCTGACTGTGTACTGAAACAGAGGTGTATCTTCCAACACTTTGACGCCTGTTGAGTTTCCGCCCTATAAGAGCAGCTGGATAATCGGTTTGGAGTCCTGCAGAGTGGTTGTTTGCTGCACAGACTCACAATAGCTGTAGTGCCTGCAACATTTATGCACAAACATAACTCCAACAGTGCACTGCCTGACGCTAGAATTCACAGCTCCAACTAACCCCAAGCACTGCAATAATGACAGCCTTTGTAAAAATAACAGTATAAAATGCACTATACTGTGCATGAATCTACATTAGTTTTCAAATTACAACATAAACACTATAATCTAGAAAAAAATAGTTAAGTACGATGGAGAAAAACTGACATCTTCTCTTAATTCTGCACAGGCAACCACCTTAATTAATCAATAAGGGATTAATAGGATTGGCACAAGAGATGTAGCTCATATAATAAACCTATGCATCTAGTGTAAACCACCAACTAGCTACATACATAAGAAGAATTCACAACAACGCTTCTTTCAGGATGTTGGTTCAGTTCTTCATCTGTCAACAAAATAAGTTACACCTCCAAGACGTGCAGTGTCCAGTGAGCTTTGTCCTAATTGTGTCACAACCAATCAGGATTTTGCTGAAGTCAGAGGAGTGTACTATGAAGCAAGATTAGCAGGTATGTTGAGCTTAAAGAAATTTTTTTCTATGATATGAAGGTGACTATTTTAACTCATTAGATCACCATGCTGCACAGAGTTTTGGAGTTAAATTGGCTGCAAAACCACATTTCCTCTGAGCGATACAGATTCTCAGCTCAGGGAAAGCGTTATATCTGCAATCCTGTTGAGCTGTACATCAGAAATAGCACTGAACAAAGCCGTGCTTTTACAGTAATCGAATTGTATATGTCGTGTTGCCATGGCAACCTGCACGCATTCAGTCGGAGAGGTGGGAATGCCTAAATCTGTTTTTCTGCTTGGTCCGTGGAGTCTTCTTTACACTGAAAACAGATCAGTCTGTTGTTATTTTTGAGTTTAATTTGACTGATTACCACATATCCATTCATTATGGGACAGCGTCAGACCTAAATGCAATTTTTGAGTATCGTGTTTAAATGAATGAGAGTTAAAGAGCTCTAATGTGCAGCTCTCATGCAAAAATAAGCGGCTGCGTTGAGAGTGCACTGATTGGGGAAATAAATGTATTCACTTACCATTAACAATGTTCTAACCAGCATTCCTCTCTGGGATCATTCGCAGTAACACTGTTGCTTTTTATGGTACTAAATTGTTAGATTCCTCATAGATCCTCGACTATAACAACCTTTTCCTCTGACTGATGTAAGCCGTGCGTAATCTGTACATTTTGTGTGTAAGAAGAGGCAAATAAAGCGTTCCCTTCTACGGGACTCTGCTCAGAGCTTCACACATCCCCAACTAATGTCAGTTGAGTCATGGCCCCTCATGCAGAATAAACTGAAGACAACAAAACCTGGTAAACTGCCAGTCAGTCGACTTAAATGGTGAAGTTGTTTACCATGATCTTGCTGGTGGTTCCTCTGGGATTCTCCACAGGCACAGAGTTGTTGAAGACCAGCGCCCACAGCAGCCAGACTGACTTCCCTATGGTGAACTTAGATCCACCTGACTCTGACAGAGAGAGAAAGAGACAGAGAAAGTGTTGAAGAGGTAGAAGTTTTAGGAAATAAAGAATATTTTAAGACATGCGTACTGAGTGGTAATCTAAGTCTTACATTATAAAACAAGAACGCAACAAACCAACTAAAAACCTACTACCCCTACTAGTTCTACTACAAGTGTCCACTAATCCCTTACAGTACTGTATGTGACTGGTGAGTGTATCATTCCAGAAATACAGGCATAAAACTGCTGATATATTGAAATTTAGGTGCAGGGATTTTCTCCCATTCGCCTAAAAGCATTAGTAAACAACACTGAAGTCGGACAGTGAGGCTTTTCGCAGCTCATTTCAGTGGTGTTGAATGTGTTCGAGTTCAACAAGAAAACCCTCTACAACCGTGATTCTCAACTATCAGATACTGATGGGAGTTTTCTAGTGTCCAGCTTCTGGAGGCTGAACCTACATCAGTATGAGGCGAGGAAGAAGCTGCATTGGAAGCAGCACAGAGGTGAGATATTTCTTCTATCATAAGTGTTTTTGTACAGTATTGATAAGTGGAAAGACTTCAAGGATAAAGGCTAGCTCTATGGTTTTGCAAATATGTTTGATTGACCATCCCACCTTCATTCCATGGGACCTTCTAGGGACTGTTCCAAACAGGGTGTTACCACTGCAGTTGTATTTTGTTCAGTAACTAGACTGTTTTCTTTCTTTTTACAACTAAAATGCATTCTCAATTGCATTTTGAAAGAACATAGAAAAAGTAGGACAGACAAGAGGACCTCCGCATAAGGAGGTAGGAAGGGATGATGAAGAAATGTGGGATCATTATTTTTAAGTTTCACTTTCACTTATTGTTTCAGTTTTTACTCACTGTTTGGTTAGGTTTTGGAAAATATCACACTTTGGTTGACACTTCCACAATGGTAACTAGATACCAAAACTACATGGTTAGGTTTAGGAAAATGTCACAGTTTGAATTAAAATACAACCACTACATGTTTGGATGCTGCACCTCCATTCTTTGGGTTACCAGGGTCTCACCCCATCTAATATATATCTGAGTGGCTCAAAGGGTCAACAACAGGCAAACAGGTAAACGTAATTCGGCAGAAAATACATTTCCATCAAGATGTAATTGAGAATGCAGTTTAGCTGCATAGAGACATCATTGTTAGGGAACAGGGTTGGTTTGTAGGGGTGTGCTGCATTTCTTTTGATCTTGATTTCCTCTGTTTATGTTAGAGGGAGGTATGGTAAGATGTTTTAGTTTGTTGGTTTTGGTAAGGTTATCCTAGTAAGATTTCTTTAAATAAATGTGTTTGTTATTTTAGCCTTTGCCCACCCTGAAGCTAAATCCTCAGATCTGTAAATATGTAATAAATAAATACACCAATTAGCAAATCTCCACAATATGGGGGAGATAGGTCACTTTCATGGTGCGTCTTTCCCCCCCCGAGAGAACGTGAGTGCATGTGGATGCTGATGGCTGCATATTTTCGTCCGTATAGAATCAATACATTAAGGTCTTGAGTTGCGGTGACTGCTGGAACAAACTTCCCCACAGCGATCTGAGAACTGACTGATGCTGAAAGTTCAGACAGATGTGATCTGGAGGAGACTTGCATGGAATTATTAAACCTGGCAGCGGAGTCCCTCGTGTCGAATATGGAATCGTTACGTTGTGAGGTCTCAGAAGGATGAGAAACAAAGGAACAAAGAGGACTGATTGGGGAATCTAGATGGTTGCTGAACATGAAAGGAGCAGGTACATCTTTTAGTAGAAAGAGAGCCATCATGCATCAAAGGTACAGCGCGGGAAGGAGGATGCTGGATCCAGATATGAGAGTTTTCTGCAGTGAAAGTGCAGCTATAATTCTGTTTACTAGGTATGATTGGCTTGCAAATGTAAAATGGAGCTGTCCCATGCTTTACAGTGGCTCATGAACATAACCTTTGAGCGTCTTTAAACTGTGCACCTCAATTTGACCCATGAAATATATATTTTTTAACACAACAGGAGGATTAAGATCCCTACATGTGGAACCTGGAATGATGCATGAGCCTCTGCAGTAGTCAGAAACCGGAGAGCAAACTTTTTTGACCTCAGCTACTCTTTATCATATACAGTTTTTACGAGTTCTGCAGGATATGAATAATGAGTAAAGAGGAGATTAAAACGTTTAAAAATGCAAGGAGGACGAAAGTGGAAGCGTTTTAGCGCCGAAGCAGCAACCGAACTGACAAGCGGGGGTGAACGAAACACCTACCTGTCACTCTAATGCGGTTTAATTCCACTTGTGTCAGTTTATTAGGACGTAATGAATAAGATTTCCAAATGATTACATAAAATGAATGCGGCTCCACTGAAGAGCAGGAAGCAAACAGTTGGAATAAATGATGAGCCGACAAGTGCAGCAAAAAAAATGTCAAAATCAACCACCACCGCGCCGTCAGTGTTTGTTTCATTAAAAATAAATAAGCCGGATTGTGGGTGTGGAGTGATTGTTTTGACTCATGTGCAGTTTAAAAAAAAAAAAAGCGGGCTTGCTTTGCATAATTCGAGCATACGCCCTCCTCAAAATCAGCCCCCCCTCGCTTACATAACTGACGAAGTGACAAGTTGGTAATAATGCTAGAAATGAGCAGTGGCGGTGGGTTGATTGGCGTGCCGGCGCCGGAGCGACTCCCGTCTCTTACTCTTGGCGCTCTGCAGGCTGCGGTTGTATCCCACGGGGCTGAAGAACTCAAAGATGAAGACGGTGACAGCCACCACCGACAGGCACATCACAAACATCATCACCCACACCGCCGGGCTGTAGGGCTCTGCAACACACACAAAGGCACGCATGCAAATATCAGATGAAGTTTCAGAAGTTTAGCCTGTCATCTGTCTTGTACCACTTTATTAAATGGAAATCACAACTGGACTGTGGACAAGGAAAAAGCTGCCCTGGAGCTAGAAACCTTTGCTGCCCACTGCGGCAGCTCGTAACCTGTTGGGATGAGAATATTTCAAGTTAAAAACTAGCCTTTTCCAATGTGATAAAAAGAAAAAAAAACACAAAATCCATGGGCTGAACACCAGCATGAATAGTTTTTTGACACAATAATGACTTATTACCACCCTATGAAAGAAAACATGGCAAACCGCTTAGTAAACAGTTGCTCATTTACACATCAAGCAGCAACATTATCATTCTTGTAGGTGTGTTTCTGGCCATCTGCTAAATGCAAGGTTCAGTATTCACTCTTATCTGCCAATTCCTGAGGGGAATTTCTGGGTCTTTAGCTGCCAAATGCTCCTCTATGGTTACCAGTCTGTCTCTAACTGTGTCTGTCTGCTGCTTGGTGCTTAGCAGGAAGTACATTGGGGGGTTTTCAGAGCTGAAAGCAAGTGCCTTTTGCTGGCGAAAATGACTGAAACTGTACAGTAGTGAGCTGAACACCTAAACTATGAGCTAAAACTTGCTATAAAGCTTTGTGAAGTCAAGGGGGATGAGTCATCACTACAAAGAGCCACTTTCACATTGTTGCTTGAAACATTGCTATAATAAAATTGAGCTAAATGATTATGTCCTGCTGTGAAATTAAACTGCTCTATTTTACAAAACTAATCCAGAGACTCTTCAGAACGGGCTGGTTGCTATCTGTGACTACAGTGCTTGCTTGCGGTTGTACTTGCAGCTTTTCTGATTTGCATACATTTCTGATTGACAGAGTACCACATTGTTGCTCTCTGTCTAAAACACTACCCTACTTTTGATGACCGTGGGTGACATTTTTGGTAGAAGTACCTTCACCTCCCGGCAGAATCTATGCATCGACCGGGTCCGGCCATCTTTGCGATACACCGTTGCTGTAATTGACGATGGCGATAACCTGCCCCGGCTCGAACATAGTCACCAAACTGTCATTTAATGTTTCTCTTTTTTTTTCTCATCCACATAATATGGCACTCGACAATGCACTTCCTTGGATACCCAGCAGTGTCCCTGCCAAGTATAAAGTAGATGTGATGAACACTTGATGAAAAATGCAAAGCACAGACACACACACACACCTACACGGAATCTTCTTTGTTTATTAATGACATCATTGTACTGTAATTTTTAACAATACTTATACCTATTTGGCTGGCAGGCGTCTTAAAGCCTATATTTATGACAAAAGTTATGATTGAAGTCCAGTTTAGGATGAAAACAACTGTCATTTACTGAGTTTAGATCTTAAAAACTTATGTAATCAGTTTCATTAATTTTTTTTTAATGCAAAACAATAATTAAACCACAACTGCACAAAGAATTGTGAGTTCACGTCCATTGCCAATACTCAAAAGCTGATGGAAGGAATCAGTTTCTAGGGCCTTTGAAATCACAAACCAGACCCCTTAAAACAGAGTTCAGATCAGCAGTTAAATCACTTGTTCTTAAATGGCATCAGTACACGATTAACTGCAGATTTCCAAGTTTCCAAGTTGTTGCAGCTGCAAATTGTGAATGGTTACCTCTCATGGTGCAACAGACTTTAACACTACTAAAACTGAGCTTCTTTAGTAAGTGATCAAGGTATACATGTTAGCTTGATAATAGCTTGATAATAGGAAGTAGCAGATAAAATGCTTCTCTTTGAGTTATGCTGCGATGACCTCCGCCTCTTTTGTTTGCTCACCTTGTCATATATCTTTGCCTACTGTACACAAAGCCATTATGTAAAACAGTTGGCTTCCTTTGTTGGCAAAATTCTAAGAGGATATTTTAAGGTTATAAGCACTTTTTTTTTTAAAGTTACATTTCATTCATCATTATGAGGATAAACAAAAAGACTATATAAGACAGCAAAAGCTTCTCACGGCTCAAAACAGGCTAGACTCTGTGAGACGCTGTTGGTTCCACTGCATCTATGTCGGCTCAGATTCATACCAGCTGCCAAATGAGAAAAACACTTCCTGTCTTGGTGGTAATGAGAGGTGTCTCGAACCAGAAGGGATCACAGAAGTGCACTAATGATGGTATTCACACATACTGAGATGAAGTTTTAGAGGCGTAGAATATTGTAAAACATTAAAGTCTAAGCAGGAAATTTGATGGGAGGAGCAGATTTGCTTTCTATTATGTCTATGGGGACTTAATGAACATTCACAGATTGCTAAAGTACAACCATGGGCCACAATATTAAAACCAAATGCCTAATATTGTGTATGTTCCCTTCGTCCTACTGCATTTTATAGAGTCTTGATCAGATTGAGGTTTGGGGAACTCGGAGACCAATTCAACACCTTGAACTCTTTGTCATGTTCCTCGAACCATTCCTGAACAATGTTTGCAGTGTGGCAGGGAGCTGCTGAAAGAAGCACTGAGCTACTATAAATTGACTCCATATTTAAAGAGTTTTCTGACCTACTTACACTTTTATATGCCGTGGATACAAATCCTCACAGCCCACATACTCTATCACTTAAGGGTACCAATATCCTTGCTAACTATTGAATAAACTGCCATTAACATTTCTAGAAACACTCAATAAATCCCAATACAGTGCTGCTTTAACGTTTGTGAATACTTTAGAATTTTTCATATTTCTGCGTAAATCAGACCGAAAACATCAACAGATGTTTCACAAATCCTAAAAGTACATGACAAGAACCCAACAAATGGAAAATATACATATATTTTAGCTCCTATCTAACCTTCAGGTAGGTGTTAAAATAGCATCCACATGAATGCAGGACCCAATGTTTTTTCTAGCAGAACATTAACCAGAGCACAACACTCCCTCAACTGGCTTAGCCTTCATGCAAAGTTTGCTATAGTGGGGTGTTTTTATTGGTATTCCACATTACAGTGGGCTTACCAACACAGAGCACATGACTCTGTGAAAGTAAGCCAACCCTGAACATTTGTAGAGTCCAACATTTTACACAGATGCTGAGACACTAGTGAGGGGACATTATGTAAATAGAGAAGTGAATTGTGGTTCAAAGTTAAGTGAAGAAGGGGTAACAAAAGATGATGCAGTCGTGGCATCTGGCAAACAAAAGGTAAGACATCAAGTGATAGGGCCGAAACTTATCAGTGACAAAAGGTGATGGAGTCAAAGGGTCTGGCAGACACCAAAAGGTAAGAAAGTTATCAGTAGCAATGGGTGATGGAATAAAAAAGTGACACTAAAGGGTATCTCCAGACATTTTCGATGTATTGGAATTGAATGTAGCAACAGGATGTGCTATTTTCTTCATCACTTGCCTTCCTTCCATAGTGCATCTTACTGACATCTCTTCACCAGGTAAACAAAAAAACATGCAACCAGCTACCTTCTTCCACTGCTCCATGGTGCAGTTCTGACCCCCACTGTATAGGAGCTTTTAGTGGTGGACAGGGGTCAGCATGGACACTCTGCTCTACAGCTACACAATTCCATGCATTGTGTGTTCTACCAACTTTCTAACATAGCAGCATTCTTTTTTTTTTTTTTTTTTTTCTTTAGGATCAGACCACATACATGCATCCATAAGCCTGGATATCCTTGACCCTGTCTCTGGTTCACCGGTTGTCCCTCCTTGAACCTTGGTTGGTAGGTAACTGTGGTTCAAGGAAGGAACATACTGTGAACACTCTGCTACAGCTGCCTTTTTAGTCAGACATCCAGCAATCACAACTTGTTCCTTGTCAAAAATCCCTCTGAACCTTCCACTGCACATTGTTCATGCCGTTCTCTTGTTGCCTAATATATTCCACCCACTGACAGGTGCCACTGTAACGAGATAATTGACGCTACTCACTTCACCTGTCAGCGGTTGTAAAATTGCGGCCGATTACTGTACATACAAAATAGACAATTTAGTGTCTGTCCCTGCTTTCAGATGTGAGTGTCACTTCCTAACTGCATGACAAAGCGAATGAGCAGTCTAATACTAAACAGTAGAGGTAAAGACCTCAGGGTGCAGCCAGGAGGAAATTGTCTCTCCTCATCTCAAGAAAGGAAACAAGCAGATACTTCTGAGATTTGCCAAATTAGTGAGGGATTTGCTGCAGAGACCGACGGCGGCAGAAACTGGCAGCTGTAACGTTAATCAAACAGCACAGGAGAGATGGGCTGAGCTGCTGGGTCGACTCATTAACACCTCCGTCTTTTTTGCGTTGCATCCAGAAAAGGGATGCTTAATCGAACCCAACCATGTGCCGAGATATTAAAGAGCGACGGGCGCTGTTTACATGTGAGGCTTTTAGCTGCAGCTCCCCTGCAGAGAGACAAGCAGTGAGGGAGCAGGTGGAGAGGCTCGGGATTTATCCATTAAACTTACTGCCAGACAGGGTTAACATGCTTTTAAGGCTGCCCGAGCTGCCACACTGTGTGCCATGAGGACTGAGACGTTGCCTTTTATATCCACCTTGGTTTCGGGTGGCCATATCACCGGTATATTCCATTGTTTTACTACATTAAGCAGAAATGTTTACACCCAAAAAAAAAGCATTCACACACTATTTTTACACACACAAAAGAGCCTAACGTTAGATTTGTCTTCAATGAACATCAATAGGTGTGTCATTTCAATATTAATACAGTTCCTCCAAATACC